>SJXQ01005135.1:67671-89735 GCA_006408695.1 Aepyceros melampus | reverse complement strand
GAAAGAGGAGAGTGAAAAAGCTGGCTTAAAGCTCAACATTCAGAAAACAAAGATCATGGCATCTGGCCCCATCACTTCATGGGAAATGGATGGGGAAACAGTAGAAACAGTGTCAGACTTTGTTTTGTTTTTTTTTTTTTTTTTTTTTTTGGGCTTCAAAATCACTGCAGATGGTGGCTGCAGCCATGAAATTAAAAGACACTTACTTTTTGGAAGAAAAGTTATGACCAACCTAGATAGTATATTCAAAAGCAGAGACATTACTTTGCCGACTAAGGTCCGTCTAGTCAAGGCTATGGTTTTTCCTGTGGTCATGTATGGATGTGAGAGTTGGACTGTGAAGAAAGCTGAGCGCAGAAGAATTGATGCTTTTGAAGTGTGGTGTTGGAGAAGACTCTTGAGAGTCCCTTGGACTGCAAGGAGATCCAACCAGTCCATTCTGAGGGAGGTCAACCCTAGGATTTCTTTGGAAGGAATGATGCTAAACCTGAAGTTCCAGTACTTTGGCCACCTCATGTGAAGAGTTGACTCATTGGAAAAGTCCCTGATGCTGGGAGGGATTGGGGGCAGGAGGAGAAAGGGACGACCAAGGATGAGATGGCTGGATGGCATCATGGACTCAATGGACGTGAGTCTGAGTGAACTCCGGGAGTATTGGTGATGGACAGGGAGGCCTGGCGTGCTGCGATTCATGGGGTCGCAAAGAGTCGGACACAACTGCGCGACTGAACTGAACTGAACTGAACTGAACCCTATCAGCACTACCACTTGATAGATATGTGACATTAGGTAACTCAGTTCCTTTTCCTTATGTCATACTTATCAATTTTGTAATGAAGATGATGGAAGTATCTAACCTATATTATTCTGAGGACTACATCGATGGCCTAACCAAAACACCTAAAGTACACTTGAAGTAGTGAGTGCTCAACATACGTCAGTCATCACAATCACTACCACTACAATCGTCCCTGTCACTATCTCTATCAGTGTGTACCTGTATGATAACCATTGTGCCACCATATCCAATGGCTGTTTATGTGTCCTCAGGTAAGACTATAAACTTCTTGAGGACAACAAATTTTCTTTAATTTTCCCTACACTTTGCAGAAAGTCCATTTTGAGGGTACTCATTTAAACTTTTCATTATTTTATTTTTTACACAATTTTTAAAGGTTCAGTTCAGTTCAGTTCAGTTCAGTCATTCAGTCGTGTCCGACTCTTTGCGACCCCATGAATCACAGCACGCTAGGCCTCCCTGTCCATCACCAACTCCCGGAATTCACTCAGACTCACGTCCATTGAGTCTGTGATGCCATCCAGCCATATCATCCTTGGTCGTCCCATTCTTCTCCTGCCCCCAATCCCTCCCAGCATCAGGATCTTTTCCAATGTGTCAACTCTTTGCATAAGGTGGCCAAAGTACTGGAGCTTCAGTTTTAGCATCATTCCTTCCAAAGAAATCCCAGGGTTGATCTCCTTCAGAATGGACTGGTTGGATCTCCTTGCAGTCCAAGGGACTCTCAAGAGTCTTCTCCAACACCACAGTTCAAAAGCATCAATTCTTCGGCACTCAGCCTTCTTCACAGTCCAACTCTCACATCCATAAATGACCACAGGAAAAACCATAGCCTTGACTAGACGGAACATAGTTGGCAAAGTAATGTCTCTGCTTTTGAATATACTATCTAGGTTGGTCATAACTTTTCTTCCAAGGAGCAAGCATCTTTTAATTTCATGGCTGCAGTCACCATCTGCAGTGATTTTGGAGCCCCCCCAAAAATAAAGTCTGACACTGTTTCTACTGTTTCCCCATCTATTTCCCATGAAGTGATGGGACCAGATGCCATGATCTTCATTTTCTGAATGTTGAGCTTTAAGTCAACTTTTTCACTCTCCTCTTTCACTTTCAACAAGAGGCTTTTTAGCTCCTCTTCACTTTCTGCCATAAGGGTGGTGTCATCTGCATATCTGAGGTTATTGATATTTTTCCCGGCAATCTTGATTCCAACTTGGGCTTCTTCCAGTCCAGCGTTGCTCATGATGTACTCTGCATATAAGTTAAATAAGCAGGCTGACAATATACAGCCTTAACGTACTCCTTTTCCTATTTGGAACCAGTCTGTTGTTTCATGTCCAGTGCTAACTGTTGCTTCCTGACCTGCATACAGATTTCTCAAGAGGCAGGTTAGGTGGTCTGGTGTTCTCATTTCTTTCAGAATTTTCCACAGTTTACTGTGATCCACACAGTCAAAGGCTTTGGCATAGTCAATAAAGCAGAAATAGATGTTTTTCTGGAACTCTCTTGCTTTTTCCATGATCCAGCGGATGTTGGCAATTTGATCTCTGGTTCTTCTGCCTTTTCTAAAACCAGCTTGAATATCAGGGAGTTCACAGTTCACGTATTGCTGAAGCTTGGCTTGGAGAATTTTGAGCATGACTTTACTAGCATGTGAGAGGAGTGCAATTGTGCGGTAGTTTGAGCATTCTTTGGCATTGCCTACTCTATTTATAGTTAATACAAAATATTGGCTATATTTCCTGTATTTTACAATATATCTTTGTAGCCTATCTTACACCCAGTCACTTGTACCTCCCACCCTCACTCCTATATTGCCCCCACTCCATGTTAGCAACCACTGATTTGTTCTGAGTCTTCTTCTTTTAGGTTATAATAACTAGTTTGTTGTATTTTTTGGATTTCACACGTAAGTGATATCATACAGTATTTGTCTTTCTCTGTCTGACATTGCTTTGAAAATAATGCCCTTCAAGTCCATCCAGGTTGCCACAAATGGCAAAATTTCATTCTTTTTGATAACTGAGTAGCATTCCTGTATATGCACACTCCACATCTCCTTTATCCATTCATCTGTTGATGGACACTTATGTTGCTTCCATGTCTTGGCTATTCTAAGTAATGCTGCTATGAATGTTTGGATGCTGGCATCTTTTTGATTTAGTATTTTTTCAAAACTATTATGGTGTTTGCTAATTGAAAGGAATGTTCTCTTTCATCTAGATTCTTAATAATAGATCCTGTCTTTGGGAAGAAGTATTTCTAGTTTATTTAAAGAAAGTGAAAGTGTTAGTCATGTAGTCATGTCCGACTCCTTGTGGGCCATGGACTGTATATAGCCCATGAGGCTCCTCTATCCATGGAATTGTCCAGGCAAGAATACTGGAGTGGGTTGCCATTTCCTCCTCCATGGGATCTTCCCAACCCTGGGACTGAACCTGGATCTCCAAGCAGCTGCCAAATTGTGGATATAAAAGCTAAAAGTGTAGAAATACCACCATGCTCTGCTTTCTCTACAAAAATGGTGCTATGGTCTTAGAATTTCAAAAGAACCAGCAAAGACTCTTTGACTCCAATCTTCTGTTCTTTCTCAATCCCCTTACTCCTCACCTGAACTCCTTTCCTGGGAATGAGTTTATAGTTCTCTCAATCCTGTTCCTTGCTTCTAAGTAGCGATGGTGTCCTCCAGGGAGAGAGAAAGTTCCTTCTGAAATACTCTTCATCAAGGGGTCTGAAAGCTTCTTAAGCTCAGCCTGACAATACTTGACAGATGCTTCTTCATCTTGCTGCAAGAAATCTTCTTTCTTTTTCTCAATCATGACCTGTCAAGGAAATGAAGAGAAATCCAATAGAAAGAAGCTGTTAGAAGAGAAGGTCCAATGGTGATCCTCTTGAAGGAAGCAGTCACACAACATCAGGGCATGTGAGAAACAGAATAATAGATACAGAGTCACGAGACTAGTTTTAGTTCTAGATCTGACCAACTTTTTGTGTGACTCATAGGAAGTCTCTAAACTCTGTTGGCTTGATCTCAATATCTGTGAACTGATGCACTGGCAGCTGTGAATCCCATTGTTCTTTAACAGTAATAGGATTAATTGTGATCCACCCATCAACAATGAAAAATGGAATGCTCAATTATGACTTGAAGTAGGGCTTCCTATGCAACCTAGGTGCTATAGATACAGATATATATTAATAAATAGCTAATCAATTGCCTAATTTAATGAGTTAAGTATACACAACAGAATTTTGAACTCTTTCTGAATGGTTGCTTCATTGAGGGGTTGAGTGTATGAAAATATAGGAACTTTATTTTTCACTTTTGTACTTGTAAACTATAACTGATCTGATTTTCCTCTAAGAGATTTTTTAACTGGGAGGATGGACAAAGGTAGACTAAAAGACAAAGTTTCTGTAAATATGCCAATGAGTGAGTGAGTGAGTGAAGTCGCTCAGTCGTGTCCGACTCTTTGCGACCCCGTGGACTGTAGCCCACCAAGCTCCTCCGTCCATGGGATTTTCCAGGCAAGAGTACTGGAGTGGGTTGCCATTTCCTTCTCCAGGGGATCTTCCAGACCCAGGGATTGAACCCACATCTCCCGCATTGCAGGCAGACGCTTTAACCTCTGAGCCACCAGGGAAGCCCCAATGGTAAGCAGAATTATATTACCAAGAATTTTCTCCTTGATATGCATATTCCTGGACCTGTGAGTAAGTTGAACATTGATCATATGTTTCAGTTGAGTTGCTCAGTCGGGTCTGACTCTTTGAGACCCCATGAGCTGCAGCATGCCAGGCCTCCCTGTCCAACACCAACTCCCGGAGCCTACCCAAACTCATGTCCATTGAGTTGGTGACACCATCCAACCATCTCATCCTCTATCATCCCCTTCTCCTCCTGCCCTCAATCTTTCCCAGAATCAGGGTCTTTTCAAATGAGTGAGCTCTTCTCATCAGGTGGCCAAAGTATTGGAGTTTCAGCTTCAACATCAGACCCTCTAATGAACACCCAGGACTGATCTCCTTTAGGATGGACTGACTGGATCTCCTTGCAGTCCAAGGGACTCTCAAGAGTTTTACACCACAGTTCAAAAGTAGCAATTCTTCGGCGCTCAGCTTTCTTTATAGTCCAACTCTCACATCCATACATGACCACTGAAAAAACCATAGCCTTGACTATGTGGACTTTTGTCGGCAAAGTAATGTCTCTACATTTTAATATGCTGTCTAGGTTGGTCAAAACTTTCCTTCCAAGGAGCAAGCATCTTTTAATATCATGGCTGCAATCACCATCTGCAGTGATTTTGGAGCCCAGAAAAATAAAGTCTGTTACTCTTTCTACTGTTTCCCCATCTATTTGCCATAAGGTGATTGGACTGCAAGGATATCCAACCAAGTCCATTCTGAAGGAGATCAGCCCTGGGATTTCTTTGGAGGGAATGATGCTAAAGCTGGAACTCCAATACTTTGGCCACCTAATGAGAAGAGCTGACTTATTTGAAAAGACCCTGATGCTGGGAAAGATTGAGGGCAGGAGGAGAAGGGGACGACAGAGGATGAGATGGTTGGATGGCATCATTGACTCGATGGCCATGGGTTTGGGTGGCCTCTGGGTTGGTGATGGACAGGGTGGCCTGACGTGCTGTAGTTCTTGGGTTCTCAATGAGTTGGACACAACTAAGCAATTAACTGAACTGAACTGAACTGAATGGTTTAGTGTTTTTCCCCACTTTCTTCAATTTAAGTCTGAATTTGGCAATAAGGAGTTCATGATCTGAGCCACAGTCAGCTCCCAGTCTTGTTTTTGCTGACTGTATAGAGCTAGCTTCTCCATCTTTGGCTGCAGAGAATATAATAAATCTGATTTTGGTGTTGGCCATCTGGTGATGTCCATGTATAGAGTTGTCTCTTATGTTGTCGGAAGAGGGTGTTTGCTATGACCAGTGCATTCTCTTGACAAAACTCTATTAGCCTTTAGATTATGTTATATAGCATAGGATATTTTAGAAAGTAGAGATGACCCTAGTGGACATTACCTAATCACTTAAGTCTTTCACATGTAGTCTTCTCCTGTTGGTGGCAGAAGAAGTAATCAGAGAGATTAGAAAGAAAAGAAGAATATAGGGTACCATTGCTGGCCCAAAGATGGAGCAGGGTGGTGATCCAGAGCCCATATGAGTGCTGAAGAAAGATATATTCACATCTTTACATGCAGGGATGACAGTGTGGCTTATACATGATTTAAATTAAACTTTATGCTAAATACAATAGCCTGTTTGTGGCCTATCAAGCATGCATTTACATCTGCTTCAATCATTAAAGGAATACATGTAAAAATCAAAATGGAATAACTTGTGCAGAAACTCAAACCTGAGCTTGGTGGCCATTGTGGATGTGGTTTCAGGCATGTTTCTGCATCACTGAGAACTCGAATCTCCTGAACTTTATCACACTCAAGGATGCCACCATCCATTCTCAAAACAGTGTCTGCTATAATAGCAACTGGAAAGTGTAAACTTATGGTCTCAAAGATCCCATTGTAAATAGGTAATGGTTTCAGACTCCAAACAATCCTTTAACAAGCACTCTTACTTCTTTCCAACTCCAGTCTTAATTCTTAACAAATACTACAGGTAATTTTGTGAGTGTTACCTATATTGAGGGGTTTGCAAGCCCCCCTCCCTGCCCCCATTTTGGAGTCCAGTGGAGCACAATTCAAATGCTTCTTGTATGTGTATCTTCAGGGCTCTAATCCTCATTTGGCTCAAATCAAATTCTTCTTATCCTATGACAAACTGTTGGCTGTTTATTCTTGGGAGTATTACTAAGCCCTTTGAGCCTTTTCCCCCCTCCATCTTGTTGTACACAGAGCACATCACCTGTACACCCTGAGCTGGATCTAACCTGAAGAATTTTGAGCTAATAAATGTGTGTTGTTTTAAACAGCTAAGTACAGGATAATTTGTTTACAGTAGAAAATAAAGAGGCCAGTTTTTAGAAAAAGGGATGGAATGTAGCCTGTAGAATCCTGTCTTTCACATGAATCCAAACTCCTTTTACAAATGAGAAGCATGTGAACCACAGGTAAAAAGAAGGAACCTAAGGACGGTTCTAGAAGAAAAGGTATCAGGAAAGCTATATTCTAAGCTACATTACCAGAAGTTTCTTCTGGAAATTCTGATTTTCATCCTTGAATGAGTGCTTCATGAAGACTGCAATGGCTTCCTTCTCACAGGCTGCGTGCACCTCCAGCAGCTCCTGGGGCGTGTCTGTGGGGAGGCTCAGTCGCTGGGCCATCTGCTCACTGTAGTGATCAGCTGCCTTCTGCACAGCTGCTGAGTTCTCCAGCTGGGCCAGAGTTGTCACCGCGTTCTCCAGACAAGGAACTGATCCACTGTTGATGGCATTTACATAGGCTTCCACCAAAGTCCCCAACCCTGAATGATACATTATATTTTGAAAATAAACAGAACATTCTCCCTTGTTTTATGGACTTTAGATCAATACTCTTAAAATTACTAAAGTTTTATTGAATTTGAGGCTTTCTTTCTTCTCTTTCTTTTCCTCATCTTCATCCTTATCCTCATCATTGTATCCTCCACCTTCTATAACTTTCTTATAGTAACATCACTGTGTCTCCCATTCACTCTATTTTATAGTTCTCATTTCATCACAATACAATATTAACTGAATTAACTCAAACAGTATGTTCAAGGTTCTCCTGTAACACTTTTCCCATTGTAATAAAATACAAAGAACTTATATATATATATGTGAGTAAACTGCATATTTTGTGAGCACTATTTCCAAATGAAAATGTAGTGCCACATGCAAAAATGTCATCAAGAATTTCCAGACCATGATACAAACTTCAAAGCAAGCAGGCCCATCTCAGCACAGGGCACTATGTGACTGCATTGACATGGGCATGAAGCCAGCACTACATAAGATTATATTTAGACTTGTTTCTCAGACTCTCAGTGAGTTTACATGGATTCATGACTTACTACTTATTATTGATTCATGTAAATTCACAGAATACCTTGTTATCCTCACTAGAAACACTTATCCACTCAGTGGTTCATCACCATGAATATGTCTATCCTTAACATATCTTTAGTGTAATATTGGGCTGGCCAAAATATTTGTTTGGGTTTTTCCATAATATCTTACTGAAAAACCTGAAAGAACATTCTGGTCAACCCAATAGTTTCATGAGATTTAGTATGCTTCAAAAAAGCTTCATTCAGGGCAATTTTAATGAAGAAGCATGCATTTCTATGTGGGGATGAATATCTGATTTTCCAAATTATATAGAGAACACAGTTAATGAAGAGAAAAAGAAGAACGCACCATTATTGACAATCCCTAGTACATTTACAGCTTCAACTCCACCACACATTCCTCAACCTCAGTGAACCACAGAGAGACATGCTATAGCAAATGATGCTCACTTTTCCCAGTGATAGTGATTCTCTCTTTTAAGGTCTTGGTCTTTGCATGGGTATAGATATATGAGCAGAAAACTTTTGACTGCTTCTGGAAATTCTCATCCAGTTGGCTGTCTGGTATTTCCTCAAGATGGAGTAATTGTTTTCTGTTACTTGCAGGGCGGTCAAAGACGAAACACTTTCGGTTCGGAAAGAACTTCTTAATACACTCTCTGGGTAAGTTGGAATTTTGAATTTGGTGATTTTTATCTGCAAAAGTGGAAAAGAACAATCAGAAAAGAGACAGACTCTTGGTAAGGGGGCTGAGGACTTTGATTTCCAGGAATTTTTGTAATCATTCTAATGCCTATGCCTATAAATCTTTTCTATTTGAAAATCAAGCTTACACTAATATTCCATCAGTTCAGTTCAGTTGCTCAGTTGTGTCCGACTCTTTGCGACCCCATGAATTGCAGCACGCCAGGCCTCCCTGTCCATCACCAACTCCCGGAGTTCACTCAAACTTATGTCCATCGAGTCAGTGATGCCATCCAGCCATGTCATCCTCTGTTGTCCCCTTCTCCTCCTGCCCCCAATCCCTCCCAACATCAGAGTCTTTTCCAATGCATCAACTATTCTATGAGGTGGCCAAAGTACTGGAATTTCAGCTTTAGCATCATTCTTTCCAAAGAACACTCAGGACCGATCTCCTTTAGAATGGAGTGGTTGGATCTGCTTGCAGTCCAAGGGACTCTCAAGAGTCTTCTCCAGCACCACAGTTCAAAAGCATCAATTATTTGGTGCTCAGCCTTCTTCACAGTCCAACACATCCATACATGACCACTGGAAAAACCATAACCTCAACTAGACAGACCTTTGTTGGCAAAGTCATGTCTCTGCTTTTCAATATGCTATCTAGGTTGATCATAACTTTCCTTCCAAGGAGTAAGCGTCTTTTAACTTCATGGCTGCAGTCACCATCTGCAGTGATTTTGGAGCCCCCCAAAATAAAGTTAAATAAATTAAAGCTATCTACCATAGAAACTCTATTTTTATACTGAGCCAAGTTTGAAGGAAATACTTCTGGGGAGGAAAAAGAACTGTTTATACCCACTGAAGAAACTTTTGTTTTCCTCAGCCATTGCATAGTGTGCACTGGATCAATTATTTATTAGATGCTTCTTGAAGGTAAGCCAATCCAAATAACTGTCAAAAACACTATTTTGACATTACAATCTCCATTTCAGACATGAAAAGTAATTGTGGAAATAAGGATATTCACAATATATCTGGGAAAGAAATCACATTGGGAACAAATGATATACAGGAAAGAAAAGCTTTATAAAATCAAATAAAAATGCACATTCTATAAATATGTTTTGAGATTACTTTAGCATACACAATCTCATGGTTAGATTGGCCTAAAGGAAATGGGGACACTCCATCAGTCCTCTGCAACACTTTCTATTTGATGTGACAGTATCATACAGAGGGATTTGGGGGCATATATTATCAGTTCAATAAATATTTATTGAAAGGGTAAGTATATGATTAAACAAAATCAATATTACTTCTAGGTACCACCTATTATTCTCTCTGCTAAATATAATCTGAGTAACCAACTTAGTATATGAATATGACATATACCATGTAAGAGAGGTATAGGTGGCTCAATAGAACCCATCCGCCAGTGCAGGAGACACGGGTATGAGTTCAATCCCTGGGTAGGGGAGATCCCCAGAGGAGGAAATGGCAACCCACTGCAGTATTCTTGCCTGGAAAATCTCAAGGACACAGGAGCCTGGCAGGCTACAGTCCATAGAGTCAAAAAGAGTCAAACATGACTGAGCAACTGAGCACACGAGCATGCCTGTACATATGGTGTAAGTCTCTAGAATGAAGAGTATGATGTTATGAGAAAGGCTTTGAAGTCTGATAGTCTCACTGGAAGGATGTAGGAATTCTTTTCTTTTGAATGAATTAGAGTATAAATAGTTTGTCTATTAAAAATATGTCTATAGAGGGTAATAACACTCTGTGAAATGTATCAATATTTCACAAATTAATACTTTTATTTACCTATGATTCTACATCTACCAATTTCAATTTGATGGGTTATTTTTCTCAAAGAGGAAAAAAGAAGCACTTAATATGTAATACAATATGTGAGACTTTTTCTTCATGATATTAATTTTTCTAAAATCATTTGTTTAATACTAGATTCTAAATTTCCTCAGTGAGCTTATGCTCTGGTCTCTGAAGTTCTTCCAGTAACAATAATGACTGAAGCCACCCACCAGTCATTCACCAGGCACCATTAGCATGGCCTCATTCCAACCCCAAGTTAAGATTGACATCAAATGCTGAATATCAGAGCTCTTGATCCCACTTCTTACTGAGCTTTCTACTACCTTGCCCCTGCTCTGATACCTGGAATCAACTTCAAGGCATTCTCCAGGTACTCATCTTCAGTGATGGGGTTTCCATGAAACTCCAGCTCCAGCATGAAATCCCGCACAGTCCAGACAAAGTCTGGAAAGAATCTCACAAACTCCACTGAGTCTTCTACATCATCAGAGATGGGAGATGATTTGATTCTGATCAGCTCTGTTAATTCAGTCACGTAGCTGGAATCTTAGGTAAGGAAGAAGAAGCACTCTCCAACAAAATTTCCAGATCCTACCCAAAGAAAGTTTTACACATATTCCTTTTTGCCCCATTTTACCATCTCATCAGTCAACAGAATGGAGTCACGGAAAAGGAGAAACGGTGTCAGTTGCTATTCCCATAAACTCAGTGAAATGTGCTAGGTCAGCTCTGGAAGGATACTGCAGCTGTTCCAGGGCCTGGTGGTTGATGGTGCCCACGCTGTTGTAGATAAAGGTACTGCTTAGGAGCACGGCCAGGGCAAAGATCCATGAGTCATTTTTGGATGTATGATGTTATGAGAAAGGCTTTGAAGTCTGATAGTCTCACTGGAAGGATGTAGGAATTCTTTTCTTTTGAATGAATTAGAGTATAAATAGTTTGTCTATTAAAAATATGTCTATAGAGGGTAATAACACTCTGTGAAATGTATCAATATTTCACAAATTAATACTTTTATTTACCTATGATTCTACATCTACCAATTTCAATTTGATGGGTTATTTTTCTCAAAGAGGAAAAAAGAAGCACTTAATATGTAATACAATATGTGAGACTTTTTCTTCATGATATTAATTTTTCTAAAATCATTTGTTTAATACTAGATTCTAAATTTCCTCAGTGAGCTTATGCTCTGGTCTCTGAAGTTCTTCCAGTAACAATAATGACTGAAGCCACCCACCAGTCATTCACCAGGCACCATTAGCATGGCCTCATTCCAACCCCAAGTTAAGATTGACATCAAATGCTGAATATCAGAGCTCTTGATCCCACTTCTTACTGAGCTTTCTACTACCTTGCCCCTGCTCTGATACCTGGAATCAACTTCAAGGCATTCTCCAGGTACTCATCTTCAGTGATGGGGTTTCCATGAAACTCCAGCTCCAGCATGAAATCCCGCACAGTCCAGACAAAGTCTGGAAAGAATCTCACAAACTCCACTGAGTCTTCTACATCATCAGAGATGGGAGATGATTTGATTCTGATCAGCTCTGTTAATTCAGTCACGTAGCTGGAATCTTAGGTAAGGAAGAAGAAGCACTCTCCAACAAAATTTCCAGATCCTACCCCAAAGAAAGTTTTACACATATTCCTTTTTGCCCCATTTTACCATCTCATCAGTCAACAGAATGGAGTCACGGAAAAGGAGAAACGGTGTCAGTTGCTATTCCCATAAACTCAGTGAAATGTGCTAGGTCAGCTCTGGAAGGATACTGCAGCTGTTCCAGGGCCTGGTGGTTGATGGTGCCCACGCTGTTGTAGATAAAGGTACTGCTTAGGAGCACGGCCAGGGCAAAGATCCATGAGTCTTTTTGGAGTCACCCTAGAAAGTTCATTACAGGGTGAGGATACTACTCCTCATGCTCTCATTCAATAGTTTATTCGCTGTAACAGCAGACTGTAACTCGATAGGACGGCAAGCAACATAAATTTTCAGCTCAGTTCAGTTCAGTTGCTCAGTCGTGTCTGACTCTTTGTGACCCCATGGACTAAATGCAAATCTTTCTGGTGTTGATATTGACCCATCTAAGCTCTTTTGTGTGATTAGCTATTAGCAGAAGTGAATGACATCTTATATATGTTTGAATGTTTACTACAGCACCTGGAACATAAAAGTTTTCCAGTAGAAAGTGAACAATGATTCCTTTGCAACATTTTCTAGATCATGATGGATATTAGGAATAGGAATACTAATCAAGTAAATTCAACTACTAACTGTTCATCTAGATAACAAGAGACACTCATTTGATTACTTGAATATAAAGTTCCACATAATAATCCCTACCCTAGAGAGATGGTTTTCTGGAGGATCAGATATATATGGGAACATACATATTTATCCAAGATGATAAACAACTCAGTGTGGAACCAAATGTGTTACTGTAATAGACAACCACAAAGACAGAAAAAGAAAAATACTCTGTACATTCAGAGCCAAGAGTGATTGTGTCTTACAGTGATGTGATGACATTAAGTTGAAAAGAACTGGGCATTAAAGAATTGACAGAAACTTCCCTAATAGCTCAGTTGGTGAAGAATTTGCCTGCAATGTGGGATACTAAAGAATCTGCCTTGAATGTGGGAGACCTGGGTTTGATCCCTGGGTTTCAAAGAGCCCCTGGAGAAGGGAAAGGCTACCCACTCCAGTATGCTGGCCTGGAGAATTCCATGGACTCTATAGTCTACGGGGTTGCAAAGAGTTGGACACGACTGAGGGCCTTCACTTCAGGAACCATGCAAGTGGAAGGACTCACAGAAACTGAACATGATTGCCAGAAATTGTGGTTATATAGAGGTATTACCAGGTTATTTTATTTGGCTGAATTGGTGTACCCATGTAGTAGTAGATAATGAGGTGGAAAATGATATTTAGAACGTCATGAATGACTTTGGAACTGATTTATATGTATACTGCCCACTCCATTGAGTTGGTGATACCATCCAACCATCTCATCCTCTATCATCCCCTTCTCCTCCTGCCCTCAATCTTTCCCAGCATCAGGGTCTTTTCAAATGAGTGAGCTCTTCTCATCAGGTGGCCAAAGTATTGGAGTTTCAGCTTCAACATCAGACCCTCTAATGGACACCCAGGACTGATCTCCTTTAGGATGGACTGGTTGGATCTCCTTGCAGTCCAAGGGACTCTCAAGAGTCTTACAGCACAGTTCAAAAGCATCAATTCTTCAGCGCTCAGCCTTCTTCACAGTCCAACTCTCACATCCATACATGACCAGTATAACTGGTGGAAGACTGGTTATAGTCGTCTGACTATAGCCAGACTTCCACTAGTCTAGCTTTCACCAGACTTCCCAAACTAACAACTGGTATAGGTTATCACTTTGTGTAAACATGGTTCCGTGTGCTGATAACACTGCATATTTCTTACCTCCCCAACTAAGCTCTGGGCATTTAGCTCTGTCACTGTGATACATATTGCATTTAACACAAAGCCCTGGGATTCAGATGCCCAATAAATATTTATTAACCTGTATCTTTCGTCTCCCCTGGAAGAGGTCATGGCAATCCACACCAGTATTCTTGCATGGAGAATCCTCATGGACAGAGGATCCTTGTGGGCTACAGTCCATGCGGTTGTAAAGAATCAGTCACAACTGAGCAACTAAGCAACAGCACAGCACATTTTTTTTTTGTCTCAGTGCTGAAAATAAGAAGATCTATCTATAATAACCAAAGTATTGAACTTACTATAGAATAAATTCAAGAAAAGGATTTTTTAGCCTCATTATTCATAGTATGAGTTGCATAATTTAATTGGGACATGTCATAAAAATTGAACTGAGGTGGGAAATTGAAATGTAAGTAGCTGCTGCTGCTGCTGCTGCTGCTATGTTGTTCAGTCGTGTCCGACTGTGCGACCCCATAGATGGCAGCCCACCAGGGTCCTCCATTCCTGGGATTCTCCAGGCAAGAATAGTGGATTGGGTTGCCATTTCCTTCTCCAATGCATGAAAGTGAAAAGTGAAAGTGAAATGAAGTCGCTCAGTCGTGTCCAACTCTTAGCGACCCCATGGACTACAGCCTACCAGTCTCCTCCATCCATGGGATTTTCCAGACAAGAGTACTGTAAGTAGAATAAGGGATAAAGAATGCCTTACCTTTTCCATATCACCCAGACCCTCAGTGTCCAGAAGGACCAGGGTGTGGTTCTCCTTGGAGGGGTGGGGCACACACCACATCCAGATTCCCTTGGTTTCAGACTGCACTGTGGAGCCCAGACAGAAACCTGCACAGAAAGAGGATTAAGCAACACACATTAAGAGCAGAGAGTTCAGGCTACCCAGGGGTTGCTTTGGGTAAAATGGTTGGAATGTGAGTGCCTGGGTTGGGGACAGGTGTTTCCATTTCAGCAAGGACAAGTGCTACACATACTCAGGACCTTCCCTAGAAATATTTAATGTTCCTTTTTCACCTTCTCACATTAATGGTTCATACTGCGTCACATGAAGAGGTCAGTGTAAACTGTATTAACATTTCTAGTTATCTGATATTGAAGAGCTCCCATATCCTCTGCTTTCTGATGGAGTCCCACTAGTACCAGTAGGAGATCAGGAGTAAGCCTCCTGTTCCCCTGGCTTCCACCCTCTTGAGCCACGTTGTCCCAGCGCCTCTGTTCCTCTACCTTGACCACACTTCCTTTTGTTTAGCTCCATCCAGTAGCACTGGTCTTTGTCACATTCTGGAATCCATTCATTGCTTGCTTCTTCACACTACAGAAGATATAAAGGCTACATGGCCATTGTTCCTGCCACCCTCTGACTGCTTCTGCATCCTTCATTGATTCCTTTTGCTCTGCTTGTGCCTTTGTGATTGTTTCTTCATTAAACATCTTGATTTACCCCTTAAGTGACTTCCATTGTCTTTCCAAGACTTGGACTGATATAGCACCTCTTGATAGATTTATTTTTCCTTCCCTTCCTCCCTGTATTTTCCTCATTTCTGTTTTCCTCTTCAAGAAATGATGAATTCTTTGTTCATTGACTCGAGGATGCTGATATTACAGCAGTGAATCAGAAAAGACCCATGAGAATTTTTTGCCCTTCTTTCTAGAGTCTTAAAACAACTGAGAAGATTGTGTGCTTGGTCTGTGGCCCACCAGGCTCCTCTGTCCATAGGATTTCCCAGAAAGAATATTGGAGTGGGCTGAATTTCTTCCTCAAGTTTATCTTCCTCACCCAGGGATCTAACTTGAGTCTCACATGGTTCCTGCATTGCAGGCAGATTCTTTACTGCTGAGACACCAAGGAGCCCCAGAGGGAGATTATGTGAGGTATATGCCTAAAAGCTGCAGGCAGTGCATCTGATTTATAGTCCAAGATTTTAAGTGACCACCAGATGCCCATGCTCCCTTCAATGAGACTAGAAATGGATATGATGATATCCCTAGTGGAGCATGGTTCAGCATGGCTCAGGCCATTCAATGATCATATCCTGTGTGTTCTGTTCAGAGAGGATATAAAACCTGAGGTGATCTGCACTCTTCTACATCATGATGGCTTTTCACTGTTTGTCGATTAACACAGAAATATAAGCTCCCATTTCCCTCATGGAGAAAAGACAGGTATAACTGGGGGTCATCGCTGTCAGTTATGTAAGGTAAAGGACAGACATCACCACAAGGGCAGAGTGCAGTGACTTGCTTCTGCTCGTGGACCTTGACTGGGCACCAGTTTTGTTTGATTTTTGGTTTTTGTCTCCTTGTCATTCAACTGGAGTGGTGAGTCACAATTCAAGTTCTTTAAAACATAACTAAGCAAGGGATTTCCTTAGTAACAGAATTTGTTGTTCAGTTGCTCAGTCAAGTCTGACTCATCACAACATCATGGACTGCAGCAAGCCAGGCTTCCTTGTCCCTCACCAACTCCTGGAGCTTGCCCAATTCATGTCCATTGTGTCCGTGATGCCATTCACCTCCTTATTATCTGATGTTATCTCAAATAGAATAAAAAGAATGTCGTTGAAACACCTTGATTGTTTAAACACTTTGACTGATAACCTTTCTCACAGTTTTCAAATCTCTAATCACTCAAAAATGACATATTAAGTAATAGAGCCTGACAGAGAAATCATTCCTCCCCTGACTAGTTGTTAAGAGTTTCTCTAAAAGAAAAATAAATATAAAATACTTTTATTTGAGGCCAATGGGAGATTGCAAAGCAAAAAGAGGAAGAAAGGAAGAAAATAGAGTAAGAGAGATAAGAGACAGAGTCTGAGAGAGACATTGAGAAATAGCTAAGTTTCTTAGATTTTAGTAGGCTGAGGTTCTACTCCCTAATCATTCTGAGACACTGAGCCACATAAGAAAGCATTAGGAAAGAAATGGTGTGTAGTTTTCTTAGACAGCAATATCCAAGACATTGGCAGATTGGCCCTAAAATCAATAAGAACCAAGAAAGCAACTTGGTAGAAAAAGAAAGATTTCATGAAATTGGAAATGTAAAGAGTAAATTAATATGTTAAAAGCTACAGATGATTATTTGTAATGAGGCAAATAACATGAAACTGTACAGACACCAGATCAGCCAAAGTTAAAATAAGTCTTTTACCAGATTTTTTTAATGATGTGGAGAATTCCAGTTACTGCTAATAAGCACATAAATTGCACATAAAACTTCAAAAACTGTTTGATATTGTCTTTAATACCTGAAAATATATGGACTCTATGACCCAGCAGTTACACTTCTGACTATATCACACAGGGGTAGCTAGTGTACATGTGTACCAGGATAGATACAAGAATATTCACGACAGCAGCATCCATAAAAGGTAAACTACAGATAATAACAGTGTTCATCAACAATGAGTGAATTCTTCTATCCTTTGTCAATAGCATACTATAAAGTAGTGAACAAAATAAATTACAGTCAAGTATGAAAAACTAGATTAATCTTATAAACTTTTGTTGAGCAAAAAAAAGCAAGACCCCAATTAATGGAACAATTTAGCTCCCCTTGTATTAAGTTCAAGCTATATTTTACAACCTGGGTGTAGCTCAGTTGGTAAAGAATCTGCCTGCAATGTGGGAGACATGGGTTTGATCCCTGGGTTGGGAAGGTCCCCTGGAGAAAGGGGGTTGCAAAGAGTTGGAGACAACTGAGTAACTTTCACTTTCACTTCATGTTTTACAAATGCAGAAACATAATATGAAGCAAGTTTTTTAAAGGAAGAGTGAAAGAATACCCCATGAAAATCAGAATATCAGTGAAGTCTAATGAAGGTGTGAGAGGGCATAACTTGGGATTTTGGGTGTTGAAGTATTATTTCTTGATCTGAATAGTGATTAGACAGATGATTACATTATGTTTATCAAATTTACAGTATTTATATACGTATATTTTATGCACCATTCTGTTTGTGTTATAGTTGATAGTAGGAAAAAGAGAAAACGAAAGTATAATTTACCAAAGTTTGGAAATAAGCAAATTAAATGAAGCAAAAAAAGGTAGGTGGTAGCCCCATTGAGATATGGGTTTTACAGAGATTCATCTGTCTGTACTTCCTTCTATCCTTTTTAAAAACAGAACATGTTGAACAACATTTGTGTGCTACCTGAAATGACCCTGTGGTTTAGGGCAAATGTGGTGAAGGAGAGGGGAAAGGAATGGTTGTTGAAGATGAGCTCCTGAGCAGATGGCAGTGGATAGGATCAGGATGAATTAGGTAGATTTTTGGATGAGGTTGGGAATTCTCAATTACTGGATAAAAGAGTTAACATTGTGGAGGGATGGGTTTGTAGTTATAAATTCGGTGGTGAGAATTAGAAGTTTTCTTCAGTAGGGAGTTAGGCTCTTCATTAACATGACCCTAGAGAAGGAGGATCAGCAGACTGTGTTATCACTGCTTCCAAGTAAAAGGTCTTGAACAACACTCACCATGGTTCTGTCCCGCCAGGCGGTTCATCAGGTAGGACTTCCCCGTTCGATGAGCCCTGCAATGGCCACCACCACCACAGGCTGAGATATCTGCTCGAGAATCTTCAGTGCTCTGGGATTTACTAGCAGCTGATTGTTCCAGTTTTCCACCAGACAGATGGGGTCCATTATGATGGACCCAGATGCCACTGGAAACTGTAACCCAGAGGAACAATTCAGTAAAACACGAGATCCGCAAGTCATCTCTCATGGTGCACATCAGGTTCTGCTTGTGGAACCTGTACATCAGTTCTCTATTCTTTGTATGTTTCTAAAAGCTAAGTATTTAGCCTAGTGTGCTAAGGCCTGTACAGGTGAATTATGTACATTTCCTCATGGATCCTTAATGAATCCTAAAGCAACCTGTCCATGGGAGGCATGCAGTGAATAGAATGAGAACACCAAGCCCTGATGATGGAGCCTTGAGAACACAAGCATTTAGGGTGCATCAGAGGAAGATGGGACATGAAGTGGATGAGGAGTGACCAGACACCATTTCTGGAATTCAGAATGATTTGGTCACTCAGTAATTGCACAAATATTTATTGAGAAACTACCATGTGCTGGACACAGTTCTAGGGGCTCAGAAGCAAACAGTAAACAAAATGGAGACAAATCCCAGTGCCATGGAGCTCTATTCTATTGTTATTGTTGTTGTTTTGTCACTAAGTCTTGTCCAACCCCATGCAGTAACCTGCCAGGCTTTTCCGTCTACGGGATTCCCAGGCAAGAATACTGGAGTGGGTTGCCATTTCGTTCTCCAGGGGAAACTTCCTGACCCAGGGATCAAGGCACGTTTCCTGCTTGGCATGCAGATTCTTTACCACCGAGTTACCAGGGAAACCACCCCCATCACGACCCCAAACAAAACACATATATGTATATTAGAGGATGGGAAGTGATCAGAAGGAAATGATTAAGGAATGGCCTATAGAGCACTGGGGGTTGAATTTATGTAGTCAGTAGCCAGGGAAGACCGTGCCAAGTAAGGAAAATGAATGTAATCAATGATTTGATGAAGACAGATGAATGCAGGAATCAGTGGGATCTGGAACAAGCTGGAAGAGCGAGTGTGGGAAAAAAAACTGAGATAAAGAATGGAGCTCTCTCTCAAACACAAAAGGATAGAACTTTAATGTGGCTACTCAAAGTTGTGCATGTAGGAATTAATTTATTAGCTGAAATTATAAGACATTTCTTATTACTTAAGCCGATCGGGAAGAGATGCAAGCAACCAGGGTGTTTTAAGGTCTGCCTAGGTATGTCAGAGTCTCACATTTGGGCCAGGCTCTACTTAAAATGATTTTGTCACAATGATCAGGTGTTTCATGATCTCAAGAGACAAACAGCACTCAGAGGGCTTTCACAGTCCCATTTTTTTCTCCTCACAGACCATGTTAAGCAATATGTACATGTTCCATACTTTATTAACCATGTGACAACTGGGAAGATTAACTTCTCCGTGCCTCATGTTTCTCTGCTATAAACTGGTGATGCTAAAAGTAAAAATCAGTCTGCTGTTAGTGTCATTAGGAGAATTAAATACCTCATAATACTTACAATATTCTTAACATTATGCTGGTTCACAGTAAATTCTATGTAACTATTGCTTTACAATTGAGTCCTCTGAAGAAGGGGAAGATAATTTCTAAATAAAAGTGGAGGATTGGCTCTAACCTGAAACAGTGACACTTCCCTCCCTGGTTGCAAGCAAGTGGGAGGACACAGCCCAAGAGGAAGATGAGCAGGCTGGGGAGATCCAGTGGGAACAGCTGAGAGGGAGGACAGTGATGGGGGAGAGTAGGGCTGGAGGAGCTCAGAGCTGCCCAGCCATGTCCAAGTCCAAGTTCTGGAGTTGGGCTGCCAGGGTTCAAATCAGAGGGTTCATGTGACTTGTTTGCTGTTGAAACCTTGTAAAAGGAACTTAACTCTGGAAGCCTCCATTTTCTCTCAATGTTGTAGGAGAAAGAATAATTCCTACCTGATTCATTGCTGTACAGCTGATAACATACAGGCTCTCAGAAAATTTTAAGAAAATTTCCTGCATTAATGTACTTTTTAACGATGAACATGTTAGAAAATGTAATAATCTGTTAGCGCTTCCAGTAAGTTGTAAATAATCAAGGTATCTAAAACCTTAAAAAAAAAAAAAAGCCATGAAATTTTTCTGCAGAATACCTCTCTAACATGTTTTTTTTTTTTCCTATAGTAGATTGGGGGGCGGTCCTAAGATGATGGAGGAATAGGACTGGGAGACAACTTTCTGCCACAAATTCGTCAAAAGAACATTTACTGCTGCTGCTAAGTCACTTCAGTCATGTCCGACTCTGTGCGACCCCAAAGATGGCAGCCCACCAGGCTTTGCTGTCCCTGGGATTCTCCAGGCAAGAATACTGGAGTGGGTTGCCATTTCCTTCTCCAATGCATGAAAGGGAAAAGTGAAAGTGAAGTCGCTCAGTCGTGTCCGACCCTCAGCGACCCCATGGACTGCAGCCTTTCAAGCTCCTCTGTCCATGGTAAAAGAACACTGAAATGGGAGACAACTTTCTGCCACAAATTCGTCAAAAGAACATTTACTGCTGCTGCTAAGTCACTTCAGTCATGTCCGACTCTGTGCGACCCCAAAGATGGCAGCCCACCAGGCTTTGCTGTCCCTGGGATTCTCCAGGCAAGAATACTGGAGTGGGTTGCCATTTCCTTCTCCAATGCATGAAAGGGAAAAGTGAAAGTGAAGTCGCTCAGTCGTGTCCGACCCTCAGCGACCCCATGGACTGCAGCCTTTCAAGCTCCTCTGTCCATGGTAAAAGAACACTGAAAAGCTGAGTAAATTCCACAAAACAACTTCTGAATGCCGGCAGAGGATATCAGGCACCCAGAAAAGCAGCCCATTGTCTTCAAAAGGAGATAAGAAAAATTGTAAAAGACAAAAGAAGAGACAAAAGAGGTAGGGATGGAGCTCTGTCCCAGGAAGGGAGTCTTAAAAAGAGAAAAGTTTCCAAACACCAGGAAACACTCTCACTGCCAAGTCTGTGGTAAGCCTTGGAAGCACAGAGGGCAACATAACAGGGAGTAAAAATAAATAAATAATTAAACTCCACAGATTACAAGCCCAATGGTAACTCCCCCAGTGGAGGAGCAGTGCAGATGCCTGCCCTGCCACTAGCAAGCAGGGCCTGGGCAAGGAGGTGCGGGCTGTATTGCTGAGAGTAAGGACCGGACCTGAATGCCCCGAAGGCAATCTGAGCGACCTAACTTGGGCTAGCAAACCAGACCATAGGATAGCTACCAAATGAAAAGCCCTAACCTAAGACACCACCTGAATGGTCTAGTAGTTTTCCCTACTTTCTTCAATTTAAGTATGAATTTGGTAATAAGGAGTTCATGATCTCAGCCACAGTCAGCTCCTGGTCTTGCTTTTGTTGACTGTATAGAGCTTCTTCATCTTTGGCTGCAAAGAATATAATCAATCTGATTTTGGTGTTGACCATCTGGTGATGTCCATGTGTAGAGTCTTCCCTTGTGTTGTTGGAAGAGGGTGTTTGCTATGACAAGTGCATTTTCTTGGCAAAACTCTATTAGTCTTTGCCCTGCTTCATTCCACATTCCAAGGCCAAATTTGCCTGTTACTCCAGGTGTTTCTTGACTTCCTACTTTTGCATTCCAGTCCCCTATAATGAAAAAGACATCTTTTTTGGGTGGTAGTTCTAAAAGGTCATCTAGGTCTTCATAGAACCGTTCAACTTCAGTTTCTTCAGC
>SJXQ01005135.1:12541-63517 GCA_006408695.1 Aepyceros melampus | reverse complement strand
TTTTTTTTTTTTTTTTTTTTTTTTTTTTTTTTTTTTTTTTTTTTTTTTTTTTTTTTTTTTTTTTTTTTTTTTTTTTTTTTTTTTTTTTTTTTTTTTTTTTTTTTTTTTTTTTTTTTTTTTTTTTTTTTTTTTTTTTTTTTTTTTTTTTTTTTTTTTTTTTTTTTTTTTTTTTTTTTTTTTTTTTTTTTTTTTTTTTTTTTTTTTTTTTTTTTTTTTTTTTTTTTTTTTTTTTTTTTTTTTTTTTTTTTTTTTTTTTTTTTTTTTTTTTTTTTTTTTTTTTTTTTTTTTTTTTTTTTTTTTTTTTTTTTTTTTTTTTTTTTTTTTTTTTTTTTTTTTTTTTTTTTTTTTTTTTTTTTTTTTTTTTTTTTTTTTTTTTTTTTTTTTTTTTTTTTTTTTTTTTTTTTTTTTTTTTTTTTTTTTTTTTTTTTTTTTTTTTTTTTTTTTTTTTTTTTTTTTTTTTTTTTTTTTTTTTTTTTTTTTTTTTTTTTTTTTTTTTTTTTTTTTTTTTTTTTTTTTTTTTTTTTTTTTTTTTTTTTTTTTTTTTTTTTTTTTTTTTTTTTTTTTTTTTTTTTTTTTTTTTTTTTTTTTTTTTTTTTTTTTTTTTTTTTTTTTTTTTTTTTTTTTTTTTTTTTTTTTTTTTTTTTTTTTTTTTTTTTTTTTTTTTTTTTTTTTTTTTTTTTTTTTTTTTTTTTTTTTTTTTTTTTTTTTTTTTTTTTTTTTTTTTTTTTTTTTTTTTTTTTTTTTTTTTTTTTTTTTTTTTTTTTTTTTTTTTTTTTTTTTTTTTTTTTTTTTTTTTTTTTTTTTTTTTTTTTTTTTTTTTTTTTTTTTTTTTTTTTTTTTTTTTTTTTTTTTTTTTTTTTTTTTTTTTTTTTTTTTTTTTTTTTTTTTTTTTTTTTTTTTTTTTTTTTTTTTTTTTTTTTTTTTTTTTTTTTTTTTTTTTTTTTTTTTTTTTTTTTTTTTTTTTTTTTTTTTTTTTTTTTTTTTTTTTTTTTTTTTTTTTTTTTTTTTTTTTTTTTTTTTTTTTTTTTTTTTTTTTTTTTTTTTTTTTTTTTTTTTTTTTTTTTTTTTTTTTTTTTTTTTTTTTTTTTTTTTTTTTTTTTTTTTTTTTTTTTTTTTTTTTTTTTTTTTTTTTTTTTTTTTTTTTTTTTTTTTTTTTTTTTTTTTTTTTTTTTTTTTAGTTGCAGTATGCAAGATCTAGTTCCCTGAGCCGGGACTGAACTAGCGCCCTCTGTACTGGGAGCACAGAGGCTTAGCCACTGGACCACTGGAGAAGTCCTGGTAGAAAGTTTCAGGAGCTACTCTGGAGGCAAGTTCTGACTGAATTTTTTGAAATTCAGATGTTATGCTGGAAGTTCTCAGAAAGGAATTGAAAATCAGGGCAGCAATACGGGTTGATTTATGCTGCTCAAGAATAGTGGCCAAAGTGTAGAATATAGGTTGGAGGGGGAGCTTCTAGAGAAAGAGAAATCAATGAAGATGCTGTTTTCAAGAGTCTAGGTGAAAAGGAATAAAGGCTTGATACAGCTGAGACAGTGGGAAGGAAAGGAACATAGGGACTGAGAAATTTCAAGGCAATGGACTTGATTACTGATATGGGCAGAGGAGTGAGGAGGGTTTAGAATGACTGTCACTGCTGCCCGGGCAGTGGCGACATCTTCTGAGCCGAGAGATGCAGAGAAGGGGAGGTTTACAGGGAATTGGAGGAAAATGAATCATTTGCATACCTGTGAGATGTTCATAGGAGAAGTGATGAAGACACTCACATTTAAGTCTGGAGCTTGGCATACAGTCTTGGCAAGAGATACAAACTTGAAGGTATCCAGTAAACAACTGATGGCTCAAATCATTGATTTATATAAACAGAGGGCAGAGAGCAAGAAGAGGTGAGGTCTGAAGATGATCAACATTTAGGGAGTGAATGGAGGAAGAAGAATCCAAGGCAATATCAGAAAAGGAATTGTCAGTGAGATGGAGGAAGGACGAGGATTGTTCCGAATTTCCACCTCCCGGGTGGATTGCCATGAAACTGATGCGACTTTCTCCTCTGCTCACCAGTTTTCTTTCCTTCCGTCTTGTGACTTCCTCAAAAAGAATGGCGATACTGCCTTTCACTGTACAAGGCCCCACACTTGGCTAAGATTCTTATATGGATGGGCCCTGTCTCTCAGTGACCTATGGAATTATGTAGCTCCATGTGTCCACAGTTCTTTTGGTTCTATGTCCCTAAAAAGGGCTACTTCATCTTAGGATATAATTAAAATAACCTTCTATAGGAGCAAAGTGAGCATACCAATTACTGCCAAATGATAAATTTTTTTTTTTTTTAAAGAATGGTGCACTAAATAGAGAAAATGTGAACAAATAAAAAAGTCAGCTATGGTTAGCCTGGGAGACAGATAGCTCCTCCAGATAACTTTGAGGAACTGCTCCAAAGAGTTAGAGCGGAAGGTCATTATCACAGTATATGATGTTAGTGAAGGAGGTATGTGAGGTCAGGCACACATTTTAGGAAAGGCTTGTTTTCAATCATGAGGCGTAGATGTCACCATTAATGACTGTAGCACTTTCCTACCCTGAGATAATGCAAGAATTGAGGCTCAAAAAATCTTCTCCTTAAAGTATCGAACTATCTGAAAGCCCATCCCGCCAATTTTTCCCAGAGCACAGAGTGCCTCATTCCTTTCCAGTGTGTGTAAAAGATCAGCAGCTGCAGTGGCTAGTAACTTACTCCCTGTAGAGGCAGATGGCAAGTGCTGATTTTTAGTTGGCAGTTTCCAAATAAACCTTGGAAATTCATAATGCCCTTTGGCATGTGTGAAACAAAATGCCCCAAATAACTTGCCTAATGTTGCTCAGCATTTCTCATCCTATTGTCCACAGAACCAGGAATGTCCAGAGACCACATCTGAAATAAAGGATCTGTAAACATGCCCCTGTTTTCCTATGTGATGAGCAGGCGTTAAAGCAGTTTGGAAAATCAGCACAAAATGGGGCAGTGGAGTGACTCAATTAGTATATCAGGAGGGCTTTAATAGCAAGTACTGGAAAATGCAACTCAAACCTTAGCAGAAGGGAAATTATAGGTTCATTTATTTAAAAGCTTCAGGTTAGATCTGCTTCGGGTGGAGTCTGGCCCTTCAATAGCAAGCGATAGGAAAGTCAACTCAAATGCTCAAGGTGAGACTTGGCCAAGGCATTTGAAGACGGCCATCCGAGACGCGTCTATCTCCCGGCTCTGAATTCTGCTTCTTTAGCTTCATTCTTCCCAGGTGGCGCTAGTGGTAAAGAATCCACCTGCCAATGCAGGAGATACAAGCATACAAGGATTTTATCCCTGGGTCAGGAAGATCCCCCTGGAGCAGGAAATGGCAACACGCCCTAGTATACTTGCCTGGGAAATCTGATGGACAGAGGAACCTGGCGTACTACAGTCCATGG
Organism: Aepyceros melampus; assembly: GCA_006408695.1. Lineage (NCBI taxonomy): Eukaryota > Metazoa > Chordata > Mammalia > Artiodactyla > Bovidae > Aepyceros > Aepyceros melampus. Next base: position 60,079 of record SJXQ01005135.1, on the reverse strand, counting down.
GGCTGCAAAGAGTCTCTCTCTCTCTCTCTCTCTCTCTCTCTCTCTCTCTCTCTCACACACACACACACACACACACACACACACACACAGAGCTTCATTCTCAGCTAGCAGCTGGTTCTCATCGTCTTTACTGCTAAGAAGCCATCAGGAAAATCTTCAGTCACTGGCTCTGATTGGATGACATGATAATCTCTGAACCAATCAGAGTGACTAGGGAGATACCATACTCTGATTGGTCAGATCTGAGTCCTGGGCTAGGAGAAGAGCCAACTCTCATACCAATGTACAGATCAGAGAGTGGGGAAGGTAGTCAAGCCCCAGAGGAAAACAGTATCATTATTACCCAAAGCAGAATGCGTGGGTGTTTGGTGGCCAGAACCTAACATATATCCACTGCAATGAAGAGGAACACATTAGCTGGGTTGTAGCTTGTCTTTATGTATTTAAAGTAATTCAGTTTCATAGATGAGCACAAAAATTGTTCCTGAAGATTCTCAGAGTGCTGCAGGTAATCAAGATGCCTGCAGATATGTTGAAATTCAAAAGAAAGATGTTCTCAGGATACGGAGCAAAGGCTACCCGCTGAAAACACAACCATCCAAAATGTACCTTATGGAGTGAGTCAGAGGAGTATTCCTTACTGAACTGACTTCCTTAAACAGACATTATCTCAGTCTCTCCACACTTAGTGACATGCTTGGAGCAGAAGGGCTGCTTAGAAGATCATTTTAGACTAAATTAATTAAGACATTTGCAGAAGAAACTCAAAGGATGATCTTTCTAAAAAGTATGACCTGGGACGCTTAGGAAACACTCTTGTGCTAATTGGGGAATTCTGTAGCCTAGTAGCTGCTCCTTAACATATCTTAAAACTGTGTGAAAATCAGTGTGTTGGTCTAGGAGAAGTCCAGCAAGGGAGGACAAGACAAGGACTTTTCAGGGTCAGGGGAGAGGGCCACTGTTCAACTTATCTCTCTGCCCACAAACTTAGGTCCCCTTCGCCTCCCCAAACTTGAGCTCTCCTCAACTCAGCCAGGTTCTGTTCCCCTCCTTGCCCTGGTGCCATCCTGGGGCCATTATGTCTCCTTCCTCTTGAGGATGATAATCCCAGGAAGCTCTTGGTCCAAACCTTTACTGCATATATCTTGTCCAATCTCCCAGGTATTGATGATGGGAGGAAAACCGGGCTCCTGTCACTCCATCTCAGCCTTTAACATTGGAACACTTTGTGTCTGGCTGGGAGGGAGGGAGGCCAGGCCTAAAGAAGGCAAATGGAATGGATGTAAGAAGCAGGGAGATTTGATAGGCTACAGAGTTCTGACAGTTGGATGTCCTACTTACAGCTTTTCCTAGTCGGCTGATGAATGACAATGGGTAGATGTCATTTTAAAAAATTCAACTATAGTTGATTTATAGTGTTGTGATAGTTTCAAGTGTACAGCTTCAGACTCTTTTCCATTATGGTGCTCAGTCGCTCAGTTGTGTCCTGCTCTTTGCAACCCCATGGACTGTAGCCCACCAGGCTCCTCTGTCCATAGAATTTCCCAGGCAAGAATACTGAAGTGGGTTGCCAGTTCTTACTCCAGGGGTTCTTCCCAACCCAGGAATTGAACCTGTGTCTCCCATGTCTCTTGCACTGGCAGGTGGAGTCTTTACCACTAAGCCACCTGGGTAGCTGAATATAGTTTCCTGTGTTATACATTCAGTTCAGTTCAGTCACTCAGTCATGTCTGACTCTGCAACCTCATGAACTGCAGCACACCAGGCCTCCCTGTCCATCATCAATTCCCGGAGTTTACTCAAACTCATGTCCGTTGAGTCGGTGATGCCATCCAACCATCTCATCCTCTGTCATCCCCTTCTCCTCTGGCCCTCAGTCTTTCTCGGTATCAGGGTCTTTTCTAATGAGTAAGTTCTTCGCATCAGGTGGCCGAAGTATTGGAGTTTCAGCTTCAGCATCAGTCCTTTCAATGAATATTCAGGACTGATTTCCTTTAGGATGGACTGGTTGGACCTCCTTGCAGTCCAAGGGACTCTTAAGTGTCTTCTCTAACCTCACAGTTCAAAAGCATCAGTTCTTCAGTGCTCAGCTTTCTTTACAGTCCAACTCTCACATCCATAGATGACTACTGGAAAAACTATAGCTTTGACTAGACAGACCTTTGTTGGCAATGTAGTCTCTGCTTTATACATTAGGTCCTGCTGTTTATATATTTTATATATAGCAGGGTGTATCTGTTAATCCCAACCTCATAATTTATCCCTCTCCCTCCCCTTCTCCCTCTGGTAATCATAAGTTTGTTTTCTGTGTCTGTGAGTCTGTCTCCATTTTGTAAATAAGTTCCTTTGGATTATTTTTTAAGATTCCACATAGAAGTGTTATCATATGATACTTGTCTTTCTCTGACTTACTTTACTTAGTATGATAATCTCTAGCTCCATCCATGTTGCTGCAAGTGGCATTGATTTAGTCTTTTTTTTGTGTGTGATTGCTAATGTTTATTTTTTTTTTGCTTTACAATACTGTATTCGTTTTGTTACACATTGACATGAATTAGCCATGAGTGTACATGAACTCCCAATCCCGACCCCCACCTCCACCCTCCCGCCCCACACCCTCTCTCTGGATTATCCCTGTGCATCAGTCCCTAGCATCCTGCATCCTGCATCAAACCTGGACTGGCAATTCGTTTCGCTTATGATATCACACATGTTACATTGCCACTCTGCCAACCCATCCCACCCTCTCCCTCTCCCACAGAGTCCAAAAGGCCATTCTATACAACTGTGTCTCTTTTGCTGTCTTGCGTACAGGTTTATCATTACCATCATTCTAAATTCCATATATATGTGTAAGTATACTGTATTGATGTTTTTCTTTCTGGCTTACTTCACTCTGTATAATCGGCTCCAGCGTCATCCACCTCATTAAAACTGATTCAAATGTATTCTTTTTAATAGCTGAGTAATACTCCATTGTGTATATGTACCACAGCTTTCTTATCCATTCATCTGCTGATGGACATCTAGGTTGCTTCCATGTCCTGGCTATTATAAACAGTGCCGCAATGAACATTGGGGTACACGTGTCTCTTTCAATTCTGGTTTCCTCGGTGTGTATGCCCAGCAGTGGGATCGCTGGATCATAAGGCAGTTCTATTTGCAATTTTTTAAGGAATCTCCACACTGTTTTCCATAGTGGCTGTACTAATTTGCATTCCCACAACAGTGTAAGAGGGTTCCCTTTTCTCCGCACCCTCTCCAGCATTTATTGCTTGTTGACTTTTGCATCGCAGCCATTCTGACTGGTGTGAAATGGTACCTCATTGTGGTTTTGATTTGCATTTCTCTGATAATGAGTGATGTTGAGCATCTTTTCATGTGTTTGTTAGCCATTCGTATGTCTTCTTTGGAGAAGTGTCTATTTAGTTCTTTGGCCCATTTTTTGATTGGGTCATTTATTTTTCTGGAGTTGAGCTGCATAAGCTGCTTGTATATTTTTGAGATTAGTTGTTGATTTAGTCTTTATTATGAGTAATATTCCATTGTATTTAAATAGCACATCTTCTTTATCCATTCCTCTCATGACGGGCAATTAGGTTGTATAGTGCTGCTATGAACATTGGGGTACATGTATCATTTTTAATTAAGTTTTGTCCAGCTATATCCCCAAGAGTGGATTTCTGGATCATATTTTTAGTTTTTTCAAGTTAGAGGTAATTTTAATCCTCAAGGATGTCCTAGTGGTGTTTGTCATTTTGCCTGGAGGTGGGACTCTCTTAGGACATCTCGCTTGGACTGAGTCCAGCTTTCCTGAGGCACAGACTGGAATGTTCAGATCCTGAGCCATCTTTGAAGCTTTGGTGCAAACATGTGAGCTGAGTTCGACCCCCAGCCTCCACCATGGAAGGAGGGATGGCTCTGGGCAGAATCCATTCTCCCAGCACAGGTGGGTGCACAGATGTCTGGCAAGATCCCTCCCTGACACATAAGCGGCAGAGGCGGTGACATCAGCGTGGCTTTCTCTGTGCCCAGAGGCAGCAGCAGAAGCATGAGCTCCTCAATAGGCACCTCTGATGTGGGTTTTTAGGTGTCTGGAGTTTTAACCTCAATTCTGTTTCATTAGCCCTCCCAACAGTCCTGTAAAAGCATTCCTTTTCTACTCTATCAGCCAAAATCAATTACTTTTTCTTCTAGCCTTGTCATGGGGCTTATGAGATCTTAGTTCCGCAACCAGGGATCGAACCAGGAGCCAGCAGTGAGAGTGCAGAGTCCTAACCTCTGGACTACCAGGGAAGTCCCTCAAATCAATTACTCTTATTTTGACAACTCTTTGTCTGGGTGGTATTATTGTTTGATTGAATAGAGGGCTATAACTTAAGGTGCACAAAAAAATTGGATATCACTTTATCCATAAAAGGAAAGGTTAAATTCAAATAACTTCTTCCAAGTAGATCGGAGCCCTTACTTAAAAGCACTCTGTTTATGTCTGCTTCCCAGGTGGTGCAGTGGAGAGAATCTGCCTGCCAAGGCAGGAGATGCCAGAGATGTGGGTTTAATTCCTGGGTCAGGAAGATCCTCTGGTGAAGGAAATGGCAAACTTCTCCAGTATTCTCGCCTGGAAAATTCCATGGACAGAGGAGCCTGGCAGGCTACAGTCCATGGCGTCGCAAAGAGTTGGACATGACTGAGCATGCATGCACGTGTCTGTCATGGACAGATGCTTAAGACCAGAAAAAGTGAAGGCATCACTTATTCCAGGTCTTATTTCTTGTTCTCGTCGACTATATTAATTTTCCTGTTTGAAATAAAATCTCCTGTTAGTCCAGTGATGGTTATTGGATATTTTAATGACCTGTGTCAGCCCTATCCAAGTCAGAGATTTTCTGGAACAAGTTTCCAGGATTCATCAACATTTCCATAGCTGGAACATTTGCAATCAAGGTATAGGAGGTGTTCAGTTGATAAATGGCTTTGTCTAATAGGAGATTTGGAAACAGCTGGATTCATTAATTTTATAACTTCTCTTTCTTTTACGTTCATAAGCTAAACATGTACTTACTTCACTTGCTGTTCATTCTTTTGAAAGAGGAGCCAAACTTGGCATGGTGCAGAGATAAATGGATAAATGTTCATGTTTTTAAAGTAGCATCAGTAGTGGTGGCTGGCAGTGGAAATTCTGATAAACTCTAAAATGTGTCAGCCAAACCAGGGTGCTAGCGGGTAACGCAGCTCCCAGGAGTCAACTAGACAAGATGTGGTCACGGAGATAGGAAATGCTATTTTAATAAAGTCCCATTGACTCGTTGTCTTTATAACAGAAAATAGCCTATTCCTGGCCTGTAATTGAAAACATATCACTTGGAGTTTCTGGTGGGAATTGCTTCAAGCCGAGGTATATATTCAAATGTCTGAAAGGTACACTTCACTTATCTCCAAGAATTACCCAGAGAGATTTCTCTGGACAGGCAAGAAGCTACTTTGACGTGCAAACCTTTGAAACGAAATGAGAGGGAATGAAAAAAACCTACAAGCAAGTAAATGGATGGACTGTCAATGTACTAGGTGAGACACTGAACTAGCTGTTGTCTAAACTTGTGGAAATTGAGGGTGTTTTAAAAATAGTGTCAGAATTCAAAACCAAACCATGAGAAAAAGAAGTGAAAGCTTTGTTGAGCATTTGGTTGTGTGAGAAGCACAGCCAGAAATTTCAAAGAATAAATTTGCAGGAGGGGGACCTTCGATGCCCCTGTAGTGCAATACTCTTGTTTTACTAGTGGCGGAAACTGAGGCTCTGGCAAGAAAAGGGCCTGCCCAAGGTCACTTATTAGGTTGTGAGACAGCACAAGTTCAAAAGGCCACAGCATAAGGACAGAGCATGGGACAAGGTTAAGTCCAGTGTTCAGTCATTCAGTCTGACTCTTTGCGACCCTGTGGACTGTTGTATGCCAGGCTTCCCGGTCCTTCACCATCTCCCAGAGATGAGATGGTTAAGACTAAGATGCTGGTATTAATTACCTCTATAATGCATCCATTTTGATGAGTAAAAATCTGGGAGATATTTATAAGCTAAGGAGCACAGATCTGAGCCACAGATGGCAAGGTGAGCCATATTCCTCACTGATAAAATTTTTGACTCTAAAAAGTCACCTGCGAGGTTTACTGCTATTGAACATGGGACCAGAATGAAGCCCTGCAGGGTCAGGTTTATGGAGCTGAGAGGTGCCTGATTCCTTGAACGCTGACTCAGGATGCAGAAAGATAGGTGAAGCAAGCAAGGTGAAATCCAGTGCAATTAAAAAGGTCAAAATTTTAAAAAGAAGGCCCTAATAATATTAATTCATAGTTGCAAGAACAAACATAGCAATCCTATCCCCCACCCCGACCCCCGATAAAGGAGACAGAGTTTTAATGAGTTCCAGGGACAGAGAAAGCCTGGGGGGCAATAGTCTGTGGGGTCGCAAAGAGTCGGACATGACTGAGTGACTAACACTTTCACTTTCAAAGGAAAAATGAAGGTTCAGTGACAAAAAGACCTAGGGGAAGGAACTTACAGGGGGAATGGATGCAAGATCAGTGTAAGAGGGGCCTTTCTCCTACTCACTGGGTTAGATTGGGCTGATTTTATTTGGTGTCCTTCCCTGGAAGGTTGTGAACATCTGGAAGAACATATGTGAAGGATGCTGTAAGTATGATTCTGCTTTGGGCTAAACGGCTCCCAAGTCCTACTTAACTCAACTGTGTGCATACGTGCGTGCTAAGTCGCTTCAGTCATGTCCAACTTTTTGCGACCCTATGGACTGTAGCCCTCCCGACTCCTCTGTCCATGGGACTCTTCAGGCAAGAATACTGGAGTGGGTTGCCATGCCCTCCTCCAGGGGATCTTCCCAACCCAGGGATTGAACCCGAGTCTCTTATGTCTCCTGCATTGGCAGGTGGATTTTTTACTACTAGCGCCACTGATGCTAAAGCTGAAGCTCCAGTATTTTGGGCACCTCATGAGAAGAGTGGACTCATTGGAAAAGTCCCTGATGCTGGGAGGGATTGGGGGCAGGAGGAGAAGGGGACGACCGAGGATGAGATGGCTGGATGGCATCACGGATTCAATGGACGTGAGTCTGAGTGAACTCTGGGAGTTGGTGATGGACAGGGAGGCCTGGTGTGCTGCGATTCATGGGGTCGCAAAGAGTCAGACACGACTGAGTGACTGAACTGAACTGAACTGAACTGAGCGCCACCTGGGAAGCTCAAACTCAAGTATATGAATCCAAAGACTCACATAACTCTCTAAAGTGAAAGTCGCTCAGTCATTCCGACTCTTTGCAATCCCTTGGACTATACAGTCCATAGAATTCTCCAGGCCAGAATACTGGAATGGGTAGTCATTCCCTTCTCCAGGGGATCTTCCCAACCCAGGGACTGAACCCAGGTCTCCTGAATTATAGGTGGATTCTTTACCAGCTGAGCCACCAGGGAAGCTCTAAATCTCACCACTTACTGTATGACCTTGAAGAAGGTATTTAACATCTCTGAGCCTGTCTTTTCGTGACTGTAAGATCAAATATTTTTTGAAATATTTCAAAGTATATTTTAATGTTGGGATTTTAAAAGGCTTTAAGAAATACACAGGAAAGCTCTTTGTGTTGTGCTTGGTTTGTAATAATGTTTAAACAGTTTGTATCTTTAGAGCTTCCCATTCTTCCATCTATAGTAACTCATTCAAGGATAAGCCTGGGACCCTATAATGACTGAGATGCTCTGAGACTTTCACTGAGGCTTCTTGGAGTTATTCCAGCTTAATGGATTTACAGTTGAGAGGACAAGATTCTTAGAGAGTTTATGACATCTGCACCTGGTTATTACAGCCACGAACCCTGGAGACAGAGTTAAGAGATAGAGAGAAGCATGTCCATGGTGATTTTATCTGGCTTCTGAATCCAGCCATGCCTGAAGCCTGCTGACTTCTGGAATTTCTGTTGACATGAGTAAATTGATTCCATTTTGCTTGTTGCAGTCTGGGTCGAGATTTCAGTCACGTGCAACCAAAATATTGTGACAGATTTGGTTCTCGAGTGAGAGAGCTGTTTTTCTTCTCTTTTTTTTGTTGTTGTTGTTGTTGTTTAGTCACTCAGTCATGTCCGGCTCTTTGTGACCCCACGGACTGTAGACCGCCAGGCTCCTCTGTCTACGGGATTATCTAGCCAAGAATACTGAAGTGGGTTGCCATCCACTTTTTTTTTTTTTGCCATCCACTTTTTAAGAGGTTTATTATTCCTACTTAAAGCCTACTTAAAGTGAACTCTCCGGAGAAGGCAATGGCACCCCACTCCAGTTTCTTGCCTGGAAAATCCCATGGATGGAGGAGCCTGGTGGGCTGCAGTCCATGAGGTCGCTAAGAATTGCATACGACTGAGCGACTTCACTTTCACTTTTCACTTTCATGCATTGGAGAAGGAAATGGCAACCCACTCCAGTGTTCTTGCCTGGAGAATCCCAGGGACGGAGGAGCCTGGTGGGCTGCCGTCTATGGGGCTGGACAGAGTCGGACACGACTGAAGTGACCTAGTAGCAGCAGCAGCAGCAGCAAAGTGAACTCACAACCTGCCAGCTCTTTTCTTCCATGCAGGGAGCGATGGAGCCACTGGGAGCACTGTTTCCCTTGATTGTTTCTGCCAAAAGCCCAAGGCAGCTGACTTTGATCCCTCAAAGAGGAGATGACCTGGAAAGTTTGCTTGTTATTTTTGGCAAGTCTTAACTTAGAGATGGTACCTTTGAAACCACAGCTGCTGCTTCTTTAGTTCTCTCTGTTGCTGCCAAAAACCCAATCAATAATGAATACCTTGAATGTCTTCAAACTTAATTTAGCATCTGGCCCGAGGAGGTGAATGCCAAGTCCCAGACTCATGGCAAGCAGAAGTTGGAACCAAAGCAGAAATGCGTCATCACCTTGGAGATCCAAAGGAGCCTTCTTTCTTTTTTGTAGTTGCATTGCTGCCATCATCTGCTTGTTAATTAAGTTAACCTTGTCAAAACTTGCTAAAAATTGGGTTAAAGCTGAAATCAGATGACACCAAATCTGTGGTGCCATCACGGACAAGGTTCTCAGAGACTCCGACTGGTTCATTCTGATGTCAGCTTGTCTTAATGACCTCTAGAATTTTTCTCATGAGCTGAGGAAAGAGACAGGTTGGGTGATGAACATGAAGGCTGGTGTCTCAGGTGTTGGAGAAAAATTGTAGGTCCTGCTGGTTTCTGTAGATGTCAATCATTCAACGCCAGTGTCTTCCCTCTTCAGTATTGCCTAGTTTCTCTGCAAAAGCACCAAGCACCCAACAGGCCCGATGGGAAGAAAAGGTTTATAGTCAAACGTGACTCAGAAACTCTAGGATTGAGAGTCTAGGGTAAACAAAAGTACAGAGCTACCGTTATTTCAGGACTTCTCAGAAACTGTGCAACTTACTTTGCTTTGTGACTCCAAGAGGAAGAAAATTAATGTGCAGTATTTCCTAGATGTTTTCACCATGCAAGCTAAAAAAAAATATTATTTTTTTAACTTTTGGACTTCCCTGGTGGTCCAGTGGTTAAGAATCTGCTTGCCAATGCAGGAGACACTGGTTCTATCACTGCTCTGGGAAGATTTCACATGTCTTGAGGCAGCTCAGTCCATGCGACACAACTACTGAGCCTGAGCTCTGGAGCCTGAAAGCCACAACTGCTGAAACCTGGGTGCCCCAGAGCGCATGCTCTGCAACAAGAGGAACCACTACAATGAGAAGCCCATGCACCACACCTGGAGAGCAGTCCTCGCTTGCTGTAGCTAGAGAAAACCTGAGTATAGCAACAGAGACACAGTGCAACCAAAATAAATGAATAAATAATAACATTTTATAAAAGTTTCTTTGAACTTTTTACTTTTTGCAAAGGACTCATAAATGTTCCATACGTCTTTGGGACTGAGCTCGTTTAGTGCCCTGACCATTCACTATTAAAAAATGAATTAACACCACATTGTAAATCAGCTATACCTCAGTTGAAAACTGGTAAAAGTTAATTAATAAAATGGATTTGGAATGCCTAATGGGCATTGTCTTTAGAGTGATTATACAACATCCCTCACGTATACTTACTATTATATTCAAGTGCATATATTATGTTGAAATAAAAAGTACTAATTTATTTCAAAGCATTAATAAATTCAGAGCAACTTTGCTATCATGCATTTCTTTAATCACTGGATAGCGAACATATGCTGCTGCTAAGTCAGTTCAGTTGCGTCCAACTCTTTGAGAGCCTACAGGCTCCTCTGTCCATGGGGATTCTTCAGGCAAGAATATTGGAGTGGGTTGCCATTTCCTCCTCCAAGGGATCTTCCCGACCAGGGATTGATGTCTCCTGCTTTAGCACGGTATTCAAAGTATAATCACTATTGAAAAAAGGAGCAAACCTCCCACCTAAACTTTGGTTTGGATATTGGGGTTGATGGCTCTCCAAGCACCAGAGAACTTAAGAGAAGGTATTATTACTTCTGGGAAGAGTTGGGTGGGCATGAGTTTGTCCAGAGTGACTTGAGCAGGGCAGAGGGAGTGGATTTAGGTCTTTCTGAAGTGACTAAGGGGTGGGACTGTGGAAAGTTCCCAAGCATGGGAAGATTAAATTTCCTACTAACTCCAGAGGAGGAAGTGAACTCAGGGTCTTCCTAGGAGTCTGTCCAGATACAGGGCTGAAGGGGAAGGGAGAGTGAGACTTAAAAAATGTCACCAGTGAGAGATCAAGTCTCCCATTGATGGCCAACTTACACAGCATATTAAAAAGCAGAGACATGACTTTGCCAGCAAAGGTCCATCTAGTTAAAGCTATGGTTTTTCCAGTAGTCATGTATGGATGTGAGAGTTGGACCATAAAGAAAGCTGAGTGCTGAAAAATTGATGCTTTTGAACTGTGGTGTTGGAGAAGACTCTTGAGAGTCTCTTGGACTGCAAGGAGATCCAACCAGTCTGATTTCCAACTGAGATATGAATATTCATTGGAATGACTGATGCTGAAGCTGAAATTCCAGTACTTTGGCCACTCGACGTGAAGAACTGATCATTGGAAAAGACCCTGATGCTGGGAAAGATTGAAGGCAGGAGGAGAAGGGGACGACAGAGGATGAAATGGTTGGATGGCATCACGACTCTATGGACATGAGTTTGAGCAGGCTCCAAGAGTTGGTGATGGACAGGGAAATCTGGCATGCTGCAGTCCATGGGATTGCAAAGAGTTGGACATGACTGAGTGACTGAACTGAACTGAGAGATCAAGAGCAAGGTCAGATTTTATCAATTAGATGGACTCTTGCTTGAACAAAGTGTGCTGGTTTCCCAGGGCTCCTGTCATAAGTTAATGCAACTTGAATGCTTCAAACAAGGGGAATATATTCTCTCCCAGCCTGGAGGCTGTGCTGTGAGCTGTGCTCCATCTCTCAGTCGTGGGGCTCCTCTGTCCGTGGGATTCTCCAGGCAAGAAGACTGGAGTGGGTAGCCATTCCCTTCTGCAGGCAACCTTCCTGACCCAGGGATCGAACCCACATCTCCTGCATTTGAAGGCAGATTCTTTACTGCCAAGCCACCAGGGAAGCTCCAATGAATATGGTTAAATAACATAAATACATTTAGCAAAAGAAATCTTTTTTAAAAAAACTAGAAATATGTATGAGAATTGCCACCTGTTCAGTGATTTTGGAACTGTACAAGTGTAAAAATAAATGAATTTTATTCTCCACTCCATTTCCTTACCCCACAAAGCACATACCATGAGCTAGATTATTTTAGGGTCTTTTCCTAGGAATTTAGATATCAACACAACAAGGAACTATTTGAAGTTTTTTTTTTTTTTGGCATGGTCTCTGTATGACTCTACAGCAAAGCCAGAGGTAGTAGACAGGATAAAGTCCTCCCAGAGCTATCTGCATCCTCATCCACAGGCTGGTGAGTATGTTGGCTTACTGGGCAAAACAGACTTTGCAGACGTAATTGAGTTAAAGAGAGCAAGATGGGGAGATTGTCCGTGTAATTACAAAGGTTTTTATAAGGGAGAGAGGGAGACACGAGACTAAGGTTAAAAGAGACAGAGAAAGCAGGAGAGCCAGTGAGACAGAGATCTGTCTGAGGATACTGTGCTGCTGACTTTAAAGATGGTGCTGATGAAAGCAGGTGATCTGCAGAAGCTGCAGTAAAGAAACCGATTCTCCCCCAAAGTCCCCAAAGGAACAGAATTCTGCCCACTCATCTTGAACTTGTGACCTCTGCAGGTAACACACCTCTGTTTTTAAGCCATTGAATATGTGGCGATTTGATATGGCAGCTGTAGAAAAATTTTACCATGAAAATCTTTTCCACTGTTATCTGAAAGTCAAATATAATTGAGTATCTTGCATTTTACCGGCAACCCTAATTTAACCTATATTTCTGCCATTATTTTTCTAGGGAGTACTGCTTTATAGCCAAGTAAATATAAATTCCAAAAATCCACTACTTGATTAATCTTCATTGTTTTATACACACACACACACACACACTCACTCTTCATGGCATTCTCGAGGCAATAATACTGAAGTGGTTTGCCATTCCCTTCTCCAGTGGACCACATTTTGTCTGAACTCTCCACAATGACCCGTCCGTCTTGAGTGGCCCTACATGGCATGGCTCATAGTTTCATTGATTTGACAAGGCTGTGGTCCATGTGATCATTTTGGTTAGCTTTCTGTGATTGTGGTTTTTGTTCTGGAGGCTGTGGGGTTATAGTTCAAATTTCTTCTGTCTGCCCTCTGATGGATGAGGGTAAGGGGCTTGTGCCAGCTTCTTGATGGGAGGAACTGGCTGTGGGAAAGCTGGGTCTTGTTCTGGCGGACAGGGCCATGCTCAGCAAATCTTTAATCCAATTGTCTGCTGATAGGTGGGGTTCCCCGTTAGTTGTTTGGCCCAAACAACAACAATAACAGTATACAAATAATTATATATATAGTTTATATAATGATGAAAACATAGAGTTAGGATTCAAAAACCTTGTTTGAATAAGTGAGGTAATGTTTGGGTCTCTCTTTCCTTGTTAGTATATGGGGGTGATAATATGTCTTATGCTCCCATCTTGCAAGTTTTGTGAAGATCAGATTGAGCCACAGTAATTCACTTACTGTAACAGCCAGAAGTAGCTGTGTAACGTTGTCACCAGGTAGCAGGAGCACTTATTTGCCTCAACATAGCCAAGGTTGGAAACGGAGTTCTACTTTATTTTTCTAAAACAAGACGTGCCACACTGTCACCTTTATGATGGCTTTTCCTCCCCTCCCTTGGAGAAGGGTGTGGCAACCCACTCAGTATTCTTGCTTGGAGAATTCCATGGACAGAGGAGCCTGGCGGGCTACACAGTCCTTTGGGCCACAATGGAGCAACTAACACTTCCTCTTTCTGGGCTTGTTCTTTTCAGAATCAGGTTTAAAGACTCCAGGAAAATGGAGAGCCCAGGTTCTAAATCCATCCCTGCTCCAGCCGCTTCTGGTCCAGTATCGGGTCTGGGCAGGGAGATGCCCTCCACTTCATGAATCCTTCTCCACATGCCTCACCTTGGCAGCCTTCCCTTGCTCTGCCCTCCAGTGGGGGCAACTCCCCGAGCTTTCCTGACTTGGGGAGTTGCCCCCCCTCACCCCTCTAGTCCTTCTCTCTCTCAGGGCAGGGCACGCACTCCTACCCCCACTAGCATGGATGACGGCCAGCACTGCCCTCCGCCCCTCGGTTAACCGTCTCCGTCACCTGGATCTGCACCCTTAGAAAGCTGTTCATGCTTCTGCACTGCACTGCTTTCCTTGTTGAGTTTTTTCCAAGAATTTTTTTAGCATGCCTCTTACATGGTAACTTCCGTCAATGTTGGTCAATGAGTGAATGCTTATAACTTATGTTTGGGTCGCAGTTCACAGTGTCATAAGCAGTCATACATAGGTCCTAGAGCTGGCCTGTATCAGCAGGAATTTGCAAAATGATGGTTAAATGCAGCAATTATTAAGTATCCTGTTATCTAGATTTAGAATTAAATATTATGTAACAAATAATGGTAATTATACTTGGAATCCAACACAACCTAAGTATTTTACTACATTTTACTATTACTTGTGCTCTTGAGATTATTTATTTATGTCTGTTTTATCTGTAGCCTGGAGATAATATATTGGCTTATTGCCAATAGAGCTCCATTTTTGATTCTGTGTTTGTGACATCATAATACCAACTTGAAATTGGGTGTGTGCGTTTGCATCATAGAAACTGGCAAATACTGTAAGTCAAGGAATTTTTCTTTTCGTTTTTTGGCTAGTCAGTTGTCAAATATTCACCAGCATGCTGGTCATGAACCTAATCTGATCTTCACAAAAAGGGGAAGCATAACATATATTATCACCCCTTCTTTACTAATAAGGAAGAAGCAATTGGGTTTCTAGTCTCAACTCTGTGTTTCACCATTATATATATTACATACATATGTGTGTGTATATATATATAGTATGTATATTTATGTATATATACATGTAAAATAAGATTAATCAAGTAATAAATTCTGGAATTCATTTTTACTTTTCTATAAAGCATTACTGCTTAGAAAAATAATGGCAGAAATTTAGGTCAAATTAGGTTTGCCAGATAAAACGAAGGTGTTCAATTATATTTGAATTTCAAATAACAGTGAAAAAAATTTTACCATAAATAAGTTCCAAGTATTGCATGAAACATAGGTTTAAAAGATTATTGGCTATTTCATTGAAATTTAATTTTCACTGGGTGTTTTATATTTTAATTTGCTAATTCTGGTAACCTTAATTAAATATTGGTTAACATTTTAAAAATATGGGAAGATTTCTTGCTACAGTCCTATTAAATTATTAAAAATATAGCTCTATCTTTCAAACTGTAGTAGGGTCAAAGTTAATCGCAGAGAAAAGTTTATGATGTCCTCATAACTGGGCTAGTGATTGCCCTCCCAGTGAACGTCCACCCAAAAGGGACTGCCAGTCTCCTCTCTGGCTTTTTGGACACACTCTAGAGTAGTCTAAAGCAAAAGAGGACCGTTAAAAGACCTAGGTTTCCTTGTCCTTTCATGTCTGTTTCATAGGTGCTTTACTCTAATTACCTCCTGGGTCCTAACAGCACCCTTCCAATGCCATGAGCACACCTGCTACCAGTTCTGTGACCAATAGCTTCTTTTCAAAAAAGGTTTATGGTAAACTTGTGGGCTTCCCACCTGGCCCAGTGGTAAAGAATCTACCTGCCCATGAAGGAGACGCAGTTTCCATCCCTGAGTCGGGAAGATCCCCTGGAGGAGGAAATGTGGACCCACTCCAGTATTCTTGCCTGGAAAATTCCATGGACAGAGGAGCCTGGAGGGCTACAGTCCATGGGGTTGCAAAGAGGCAGACACAACTGAGCACGCATGCACGCATGGTAAACTCTTGGGAAGTGAAGATCTGCCCTTCAGAATCTTGAGTGAACGGAATGTCTGGATGAGATGCTTCTGTAATTGAGCTTGTGGATGGTCTGGGCAGCTGCTGGCAGAGCCTGTGCTTGGAGAGCCAGAGTCATTCGTTGTAGCAACGTTTCATTGCTACGAACTTCTTTAGAGTTAGCTTTGGATCTTCTTTAGAGGGGCTCAGGTCCCAGTGTTAATGGGTTTGCCTTGAGACTGGGAATCGTGGAAACAGAGAAGGCAGTAATTACATTGTGTTGATAATTTAGGTGGCATGTGTTAGCAGTAGAGGAAGTGACAAAGGGAGATGTAATCAGACATTCCCATTCAGAAACGATGCATTCCCAAAGATGACACGACTCAGAAGAAAGCTGTATCAATCAACATTCAATACATCAGACCTGTGTTACTCCTTAGTTTTTTCAACCCTCTAATCAGCTTTCATTTGTTCTCATTAGATCATGAGCCCATGGAGAATATAGCTGCTGAAGAACCAGAAATTCCTCTAATATTGATAATGTATTGAGGCAGTAACACAATTCCAGACCCATTCAGTTACGAATCTATAGCATACATGACTGGTCATTAAAAGAATAGGACAGAGTGATGACTAGAGAAAGTGGCTACAGAATGCCTCTCTGTTTACTAAAAATTAACACACAAAAAAACCCATCTATTTTCCTGTCTTCATAAAAGCATATTCCTATTTGGAGGATGGAATTTCCAGTTGGCTCTAGTAGCAAAAAAAAAAAAAAAAACAAAACAAAACCAAAAACCTGTCTGCCGATGCAGGAGTCATAGAGACTCAGTTTCTATCCCTGGGTTGGGAAGATCCTTTGAAGAAGGAACTGGCAACCCACTCGAGTACTCTTGGCTGGGAAATCCCACAGATAGAGGAGCCTGGCCAACCTCTGTCTATGGGGTCACATAGAGTCAGACATGACTGAAGCGACCTAGCGTGCAGGCATTCTGAGGACATGATGATGTGAATATAAGTCTTGGTCTTGGGATTTCTTTCATCTGTCAGCCTTCTATTACATCACAGGAGACAGCAAGAGAGAGTTTCTAGAGTGTGGGTATAAAGGCTTAATGATGGCCCATTTGGGAATATTTGGGAAAAGTGATGCCCTTCAAGTAATTTCAGAGAAGAGCCCAATTCTTTCAGTCTCTCTAATCTGCTGTCCTCAGCTTTGGGTCCCCTTGTGGTTGTTTTCTGGCTGCCAGGAACCACACTTCCATGATTTTATTCAGCTGAAGGGAAACACAAACCCAAGACCTTTCCTTTTGATGTTAAGAATATGAATTTTTTCTCCCATTTTTGTAAGCTATATTATTTGGTTTTTACTTCTTATAGGAAGATATTGCTTTTGCCATTATTAAGAAATATTGGCTACACATTAAAGATGAATTTATTAAAGCAAAATGTTATCAGTATTAGAGTAGGCTGGTAGATAGTATCAGAAAGACAACAGTGCTATAGTATTTCCAGTGCTACAACCTCTTCCATAATCTTGCCACTGCTGCTCCCCTTCTGCCCCAAGATATGGAGCCTATTTCCACACTTGTCCCTGTGGAACTGAGCAATATTTTCCAATTGCATTGACTAGTGGGATCCCTCTTGACTTGTGCCTGATTCTTTATCTTGGGACATAGACTTTGGGAACCTTGAGATGACCTGTAAGACGTTTCTAAAGCATCTCTGCTGGACAGAGCATGTGGAGAGACCTCATAGGATGACTGTGTATGTGTGTGCTTCGTTGCTCAGTCATGTCTGACTCTTTGCAACCCCATGAACTGTAGCCCTCCAGGCTTCTCTGTCCATGGAATTTCCCAGGCAAGAATACTGGAGTGGGTTGCCATATCCTCCTCTAGGGGATCTTCCCGACCCAGGGATCGAATCCAAGTCTCCTGCATCTCTTGCAAAGGCATGCAGATTCTTTACCACTGAGCCACCTGGGAAGCCCAGGGGTGTCTGAAGGGCTGCAGCTTTTCCTGCCCTCAGCTACTCAGGCCCAAGAGCTGGGCGTTTACATGACTGAGTTGTGAGTGAGTCCAGTCTCCAGTCTCTGAGCGTCAGTGGCTGATCCTGAGTAGAGCAGAGCTGACTTGTCCTAAGGGAATCCAACCCTGGCTGAGAATCTGCTGAGTGAAAACACCATGTCTTCTTACAGTCAAACCCCGTTTCTCAGGGACATAGCTCTCAGACACAGGTAGAAAACATCAGTCACTGAAGAAGAGCTCAAGTGAGAGAAATAAAACAGAGCAAATAAATTTATACATGTGTATATATATATGAGATGAGGGTTTTCCTGATGGCTGAGTGGTAAAGAAACCACCTGCCAATGCAGGAGATGTGGGTTTGGTCCCTGGGTCGGGAAGATTCCCTGAGGAAGGAAATGGTTACTCACTCCAGTATTCTTGCCTGGGAAATCCCATGGACAGAGGAGCCTGGTGGGCTACAATCCATGAGGTCATAAAGAGTCAGACATGACTTAACCACTAAACAAAAACATTATATATATATGAATTTAAGCACTTTCATTTTTTCATAGCAGTTTTCCATAATGTCTGAGTCTTATTAACAAAAATTGGATCATCACTGGTTAACCTTATCATCAAGTATGATGTCACATTGGGTCATCCTCATTCTCCTAAACCTGTCTGATATTTTGTTGTCTAACTCATGATTGACAATGAGGACTGAAATAGTTAATTGTGGTATTAAAATATAATCATATAAAAATTTTAACATTTTCACAGGGGTAGACTTTAATTGTTCCTTAAAGTGGTCCTACTCCTATGAAAATATTAAGATTTTTTATAATTGGCACTAGTGGTAAAGAACCCACCTACCAATGTCAGAGACATGAGACATGGGTTCAATCCCTAGGTTGGGAAGATCCCCTGGAGGAGGGAATGGTGACTCACTCCAGTATTCTTGCCTGGAAAATTCCATGGACAGAGGAAGCTGGCGGGCTACAGTCCATGGGGTTGCAAAGAGGCAGACATAACTGAAGCAACTTAGCACACACACACACATGAAGTGTTCTATTAGGCCTTGGTGATCAAGCTCTCAAGTGAATTTTATTTTTTCATATATAATGTTTGGATTTCACATCCTATTGAATACATTGGGTGTATCTATGGTCCACCATAAGGACTGAGAGGAAATTTTTATTTCCTTTTTTTATATCTCTTTTCCTCTGAAAGACACCAGTCCCATTTCAGTAGACAATCCAAGGTCTGGAGGCTCTTGTTGACCCAAGAGGCAGCCACTTATGGGGGCAGGGTCACACTCGGTCACTTCAGCACAATGAAAGCAAAAGCAATGTTTCTTGCCACTTTGGACTTTTGTCCAATACACCCATGTTATAAATAATAAATCATATGCTGATCAACCTTTATTGCCAAGGAGAAGGATGGGCTCTGGCCATGTCACACTTCAGATAAAATCTCATCTATCATCTATCCATCTATCATCATCTCTCTATCCATGTATTCCTCTCTCTACTTATAATCTATCATCATCTGTCCTTTCTCTCTCTCCCTGTGTTTGTGTGTGAGTGTGAGAAAATGATGAAAAGAATGCAACCTGAGTAACTATGAACATTTTAAATCGACTTTCTCCTGACTCTAACTCTGGCTCCGGAGGCTTCTAGGCCTCTAGCTGAATCCTTTCATGTCAGCCTTGTGCAATGTGCTCTCATTGAACCCACAGGCAGCAGAGACATCTGTCTCCAAAGGTTGCCAATGCTGGACACACAGACTCAGAGTCACAGGAAATACACAGCTCCTGCTAGGATAAGGGCTCTGGGACACACATTAACTTCTCCCTGGGAGAAGTTAAGCCTGGGAATGAGTCCTTCTGATTCCTTTTGGAGAAGCTAAACCAGGTATTCAGTTATGCACAAATCACGTCTATACCTCGTCTCTGCCTTGATGAGCTTTACTATTTCATTCTATGACAGGAATGGAATGGAAAGACTGTCCTTGAAGCTTCATATTTATCTCTCTCTCTACAGGGGCTGGGGACTTCCCTGGTGGCTCAGACAGTAAAGTGTTTGCCTACAATGTGGGAGACCAGGGTTTACCCCTGGGTCAGGAAGATCCTCTGGAGAAGGAAATGGCAACCTGCTCCAGCACTCTTGCCTGGAAAATCCCGTGGACAGAGGAGCCTGGTAGGCTACAGTCCATGGGATCACAGAGTTGGACATGACTGAGTGACTAAACTTTCACTTTCACAAGGGCTGGAGCCTTCCTGGGAGGGGACTCAGAAAGTTGTCTTCCTATAGTAAATAGTGCAAGAAGGTCCAGCTTGTGAGTAACTGTGGGACAACTGATATGAAAATGTCTGTCTACTGCTCTGTCCTGGAAATGAGCTTTGCATTTGCACAACTGTGCATGAACAATAAATCTTTTGGTTGCTATTAAATTTGGGGAAAGAACCATGAGTTTTAGACTGAGCTGAATTAAACTATGCAGAAGCGAAAGGGAGAAAGTTTTAAAGGAAGATGGCAGCCAATTTCTTTTGTTATTTAATGTTTTATTTTTTCAAGAACAGTTAACATTTACTAGGCACCTATTGGCCTCAGTCACTTGCATCTAAAGAGCAAAGCTAAGTTACCCCCAGCCCATGTCCTTTTGGTTAGCCTTAACTTCTTAGCTCTGTTAACCACTATTCTACCATTAGCTTCAAGTTCGCTTTTAATCATCTAAATCTGCAATCGTCTACTGCTCCCTGCCACACGAACAAAAAAGTTTCAGGGGGGAATAAGGCGAGCAGTTTACATTTTCTGTGGATATTTCAAGTAATTGGCCCCAAAGTGAAATTATTGAGTTTATCATGTTCTGAGGGCGTTAAAGATGAAAGGAAATGGGCACGTAGAAAGGCTTGGTATCCAAGAACATGTGAATATGTGAAAATCCTATAACTTTACTTCCACTGGCCTAATATCCTGAGTGACTAGATGGTCAAGAGATAGAGTACAAAAGGAACAAACTGATGTACATTATACTAAAAAGCAAAAACAAAGTTTGTACAAGATGAATAGCAAATGAAATTGCTTCTATCAAAATAAAATCTCACACGGGTCATTTTTGTACATACGTGGCACACACTCACACACGCACAGACACACAAGCAAGAATGCGTATTTTTGTCAGATAGGTCCTTGGAAATAGACATTCTTAGCAAGTATGGATGACAGATCAATTGTAATTTATTTTCTTTTAACACTGTATCATCATAAAGAAAACTGGTATAAATGAAAAAATCTATTTCAAATATCTACATCTAAAATTTTAGGCAGTGAAAAAGCACTTTGTTGACAAGGAGTGTGGAATGATGGATGTTAATTGTCAGAAACTGCTGAATGCCTTGTTTAGTTGCCACAAACAAATTCACATATCAGAACGAACAATACTGCTAAATATTCCTTTTTTTCCCCATTTTTTTTTCCCTGTTAAAACTTTACTGGGAGGAAGAAAAAAGAAAAACTGGAAATCCATACATCTTTCAAAAGTTTGAAATTGAAGCAATATTTAGAACCATTGATGAGTCGCCGAGGCATTGGTGTAATATACACAATGCTCTTGTCTTCTTTAATCTGTAATGTACATTGAATACTTTACAACAATGCATTAACAAAAGGCAAGAAACGTCTTGCTGTACAGAGGAACCCCAATGCAACTTGAAGCCTAGAATCACAACGGATGAAGAGAGTAAACAAAGCGTGACAAGCCGTCCCTCTAAAGTGTGTGAACTATGTCACCGCCTCTGTGCTTATAACCTTCGTGCCCCGTCACCCCGACCGCCTCCCGTGCTGCCTTCAGCCACATCCCGTGGAAAGCACTTTTTAAGACTCTACAGCCCGAACTAGAAAGGTGTAGCCCGATGTCAGATTGAGGATCACTTTCTATTGACTCTCAAGTGAACGTTCGTGGAGCTTTCTAAAACAGCTCTTAAATGTTTCCTTCCTGGGTATCCCAGCCTTCCTATGGAACAGGCTTTAACAAACTAAATTTGCAGGGGGAAAAAATAGCAATGTCTGTGGTCTGCATGCACATGCACGGTTCCCGGGGTGCCCGCCTCACACCCAGGAGTCGGGGGAGGCCGGGTAGTGGCTCGTTTCATGTTCAGTTCGCTGTAGGGTCGGGCGGCCGAGTAGAAGTCGACGTAGTTGCCGGTGGACTTGAGCCCCAGGTGCATGGTGTACTCGCTGGCGGGAGGGCGGTGGTGGACCTGGTCCTCGAAGAAGGACTCGTCGTAGTTTCTCGTGGAATTCGGAAACGGCTGGTAGGTCTCGTAGTCTTTTCTGCTGGGCTCCTGTGGGGCTGGCTGTGCTGAAACCTGCCCAGGAAAGGAGAACCATCTGGGTTAGTGCATTTGCCCTTGATCCCCACCGCCGACGCCCTTGACCCTCCCTCAAAGTCAAGGCTCTGAGTGTCCTCCATGTGGTCAGTCGCCAGGACTGCACTTCCCTGATTGAGTTTCTGTTTCAGAGTTGGCTCCTGAGTCCATGTGCTGTCATTCCAAATAATGTTTTTATAAAATTACTATTCTGGCAAAGTACACATAACATAAAGTCACCATGTTCATCATGTTGTGTATAACTCGGTGGCATTAAGTACTTAAGTTGCCTGGGCCACTGTCAATATCAAACGTTTTCAGAACGTTTTCATCACTGCAAACAAAAACATATCCATTCAGCATAAATCCCCATCTCCCCTTTTCTTAGCTCATGGCAATCACCATTCTATTGATATTTTCATCTCTGTGAATTTGACTAGTCTACATACCTCATATAATTGGAATAATACAGTAGTCGTCCTTCTGTGTTTGGCTTCTTTCACTTAACCTCCTCAAACTTATAGGTGAATATAATGTCCTCAGGGTTAACCAATGTTGCAGCAAGTGACAGAACTTCCTTGCTCTTTAAGACTCATGAATATTGTATGGAGCGTCTGTGTTTGTTTACATATTCATCCACAGATGACAATCATGATTTCTACTTTTTGAATAATGCTATGAACATGGAAGCACTAGGATTTGTTTGGCTCCCTGCTTTCCATTTCTGGCGGGGTAAGGTAAAAGAGTTGGACACAACTTGATTGACTACATAATATCAACAGCAAAAAATGTACCAAGAAGTAGGATACTGGGACCTGATGCAATTCTGTATTTAATTTTTTGAGACGCAGCCCAAACTTGCAAGACAGTTGAATCCTTTTACCAGCTGTTGTTGTTGTTCAATCACTAAGTCAGTTGTGTCGGACTCTTTGCGACTGGACTGCAGCTCACCAAGCTTCCCAGTCCATCACCAACTCCCAGAGGGTGCTCAGACTCATGTCCATTGAGTCAGTGATGCCATCCAACCATCTCATCCTCTGTCGCCTCCTTCTCCTGCCCTCAATGTTTCCCAGCATCAGGGTCTTCCCCAGTGAGTTGGCTCTTTGCATCAGGTGGCCAAAGTATTGGAGCTTCAGCTTCAGCATCGGTCCTTCCAAAGAATATTCAGGGTTGA
This sequence comes from Aepyceros melampus, assembly GCA_006408695.1. NCBI lineage: Eukaryota > Metazoa > Chordata > Mammalia > Artiodactyla > Bovidae > Aepyceros > Aepyceros melampus. The sequence goes on along the minus strand of SJXQ01005135.1, from coordinate 37,070 downwards.
TTTCCTTTAGGGTTGACCATTTTGATCTCTTTGCTGCCCCCGGGACTCTCTTAACCTTTTTTAAATTAAAGATGCATACACTAGACTCCACACAACACAAATAGTTTCTGTTCATCTTCCCTGCATTTTCCTCCATCGCATCTCAGTGCTTCATCCCAGATGAAGAGAAAGCGAAGATGTACAAGGTCTCAAGGTCACTTGGGCATCTTCCTGCCAGCTCGGAGGGCTGTGGTCAATACCTCTCTGGAGGATGGAGGCTTCTTGCTAATAGGGACATCCCATCACACCTGCCTAAGTGATGTACCACAGCCTTGGAAGGAATCCATTCAAAATAGTCTACACCAGCAGTCCCCCACTTTGTGGCACCAGGGACCCATTTCATGGAGACAGTTTTTCCACAGACAGATGTGGCGGGGAGGGTGGTTTCAGGATGATTCAGATGCTTTACCTTTATTGTGCACTGTTTTCTATTATTATTACATCAGCTCTGCCTCAGATCATCGGGCATGAGATCCCCAGTCTACACTCTCAAGGATCAAAATGTTTCCTAACTTGGTTCATTTAAGAGTTGATGTAGTTGCAATTCATGGCGTCGCAAAGAGTCGGACAGGACTGAGCGACTGAATTGAACTGAACCTAGTTTGAACCTAGCCAGCCATTGCCAAATAATCATATATCTTGCAACAATAGCTGAGAAGATACTGCAGATCAGTTATAGTTGTAAAGATACAAGGGCAAGCACACACTGTTGATTGTTGGACTCATCTTCCCAGCATGAATGTCTCCTTAGCAGTTATTTTTATTTATTTATGTGACTGCCTTGGTATTAGTTGCAGCATGTGGGCTCAGTAGTTATGGTGCATAGGCCCATATGCCCCTCAGCCTGTGGGATCATAGTTCCCTGGCCAGGGATGGAACCCACATCCCCTGCCTTGCAAGGTGGGTTCTTAACCACTGGACTACCAGGGAAGTCCTCTCTTTAGCAGTTTTTTAAAATGCACTTTTATGTCATCCTTTTTGGGGTTCAATTTTTGTATATTTTAAAACACTGGATTGGATTAAAACGTATAATACTCTATTTTAAAAACACACATGATACATATAAATAAACAGTATACTCATACTCTTAGCTGAAGCTTAGGGGCGTCAACTCCTGATTTATAAGGCAATGTCCTGGGTTTATTGTGTTTTCCTATGTCCTAGAAACCCTCCCAATCTCAAGGAGAACCAGGAATATTAGTTACTCTACAATATTTTATTTTAATAATAGGAAAAACTATTATTTACAGAGACAACTGTTTAAACCATCTTTCCACCATCCTTCAAGGGGTAACAATGGGATACAATAGGCCCAGTTAAGACTGATGAGTCTGATCACTTCTGGAAACTTCAAACATAGCCTAGTAGGACAAAAAGATCCCCAGAATAATGCACTGTTCAAACCCTGAGTTAACTGCCCTTGGTAATTTGAAAAGACTGTGTACAGACCTGTTTGTCTAGTGATTCCAAACTGTGTGAAATTGGAGGGTCACTTATGGTCACTATTAAGAGCAACATCTGCTCCAAGTAAAAGAATTAAAGTGATGCCAGGCCCTTTAGATATCCTGTCAAAAGCCGATGGTTATGATCACAAGGAAAAGACATCTCGGTCCAGAATTTTCTCTTCTTGTTAATGAGAGGAAGCCCCATTGGTAAGGCAGAGGCACTCCACCTGCCCAAACTTGGCTTGCAGCTTCAGCATAGATGGAAAGCTCTGCATGTAGAAATCCCATTATCTGAGAACTGCCATTATTTACAAGCTCCTGTAGCAGTGCTAACATAATACTCCCTGACAAATTTTTTTTTTTCAAAATCAGAGGGCATAATCCTGTAAAAATTCATTTTTAAGTGTGGCCTGTAGAATTTCAATTCATCTACCTAGGTAAAGCATCCATCTGCAGTGTGGGAGACCTGGGTTCAATCCCTGAGTCGGGAAGATCCCCTGGAGAAGGAAATGGCAACTCACTCCAGTACTCTTGCCTGGAAAATCCCAAGGACGGAGGAGCCTGGAAGCTGCAGTCCATGGGGTCACAAAGTGTCAGACATGACTGAGCGACTTCTTCACTTCAAGGAAACTTATATGCTCCTGGATAATTAAGGAGTCTAAAGAAGTAATAGAATAATTATATTAAAAATCAAAAGATATTTTAATTATTGAAAAAAGTTTAATTAAAAATCTACAAGCAGAATAATAAAATGGAAAAGTATACTATGTATATATGTCAATTTACATTTAGCCTATTTCATACTGCAAGGGTAATTAATTATGAACTCAAAATTAACAATGCAATAGTTAGGGAAATAGCAATAATTTATTTTATGATAATGGTAATGACTATCCATACCATGTTGATGCTGAACAGCATGGTGATGATTAATTTTATGTCTCAGTGTGGCCAGACTGTGGTGGTTGGTATTTGTTCAAACACTAGTCTAGATATTGTTGAAGATATTTTTTAGATGCGATTAACATTTACAGTCAGTTGACTTTAAGTAAAGCAGATTACCCTCCACAATGTGGGTGGGCTACGTCCAACCAGTTGAAGGCAGACAGATTTCCCAAAGAAGGAATTCTGCCATTGACTGCAATGTAGATATTCTGCCTGATTTCCCAGTGTCAGACTCAAGAAGGCAGCAGCAAGTCTTGAACCTCCATCCTGCCAGCAAGCCCTATAGATTTTGGACTTGCTAACCACCAAAATCATGTAAGCCAGTTTCTTAAATTTCTCCTCTCTCTGTCTTTACCCATGCCCTACTTTCTTACTTGTTGCTTCTGTTTCTCTGGAAAACCTTGAGTAGCACAAGCAGATTTGAAATATAAAATCACTTGGCTTCTCTTTTAAGATCACTCCACTATGTGGAAATTCCTAGATATTTGGCAGTATATACAGTGTAACTCTCAATCATGTTAAAAATACATTTACATTTTACAATCATGTAAAAATACATTTACAGCATAAAAATATTATGATTTTTAATATTACAGCTGAGGGAAGTTGGTGGTTGTTTTAGTTGAGAAGTAAAAGATCTAGATCATTTATTTAGTACATGAAAGTGAAGTGAAGTCTCTCAGTCGTGTCTGACTCTTTGCGACCCCATAGACTGGAGCCCGCCAGGCTCCTCCGTCCATGGAATTCTCCAGGCAAGAATGCTGGAGTGGGTTGCCATTTCCTTCTCCAAAGTCAACAATTTAACATAAATGATTTAAAAAACTGAATTAGTTGAATAATCTGTTTTGTTTGTTTCTTCTTTTTCTTCTTTTTTTCTTTTTGTCTTCAGACAAAAAAAAAAAAAAGCCTGAATGCACCAGTTCTTTGGTTTGTAGACATATTGTTAATTATACTACAGATAATTTTGTACAGGACTTTAAAAGGTATACATGTATCCTGTTATGTATATATGGTATATTTAAAAATAAAATCTCCTAAAAGAGATGAAAATTTCCTAATTCTACCTTTTTGAGTTTAACTGTTCACATCAATTTCCCCAACTATTGACTATGACCATAACATAACATTACAGCCTAGTTGAAACTTTCCTTAATAGCATTTTTTTTCTGAATAATAGTTGAGGGAACTCTTAAAGAGAACTACTGCCATTTAAGAAAATACCTAATATCTGACATGTTTAATTGTTTGTGTACTCTAACTAAAATGATAATCTAGAATATTAGAGAACAAGAATCTTGATACATATAAAATAATTTTTAAATAACTTAAGTGTTGCTTTTTTAAAAAAATTACTTCCCTTCTATATTATAGTATATCTTTTGAATTAAAAACACATCAAATTTAGATAACAACAGATAAAGCATTTAGAAGCCTTAGTAATTAAACAGATAAGAGTTACATTTAACCATAATCTATTTCTTTATTGTCATGTTGGAGAATTTCTCTTGTACATCAAAGACAATTAAATTATTGCCAGAAGAACAGAAATTAGGTACAATGGATTACATGTTATCAGCTGACGTGTCCCTGATGGCTTCCAATTTGGATATCCTGTCAATAAAAACAACATTTAAGAGCGCAATTTAGTTTCAAGGAAAGGAAGTAATTGAATAAATACTGAAAGATTTTGATACGTACTTTGAGATTTATCACGTTCTTTATTATCTAAAATAGAAAAAAAATTATACATTAAACTCATTCATTTGCTTTTCTGGTTTTTTGAATAAGATAGTCAACTTAGAAAATTAAGCTTGGTTTTTTAATTTAAGAAAACTGAAGCTTCCTCTGCAAATCCCATAGTACTTAAAAATCTGTATGATGCTCTCTGCCAAAGATGTCATGTCAACAAATATTTCAAGAGCATGTCACATATTGAAGGCAAAAGGCCTGAAACAGACAAAACTATATATAGTAGTGAACTTTATTTTTGACACTGCCATATCCATTTAAAGTCCCTGAAAAATACCGTATTTCCTTCATATTAAGGATTTGGGTATGAGGATTCTGCAGTTTATTATGAGTTTGTTTATTTCATTTTTAATATTTTTTAGTATAAATTTATTTATTTTACTTGGAGGTTAATTACTTTAAAATATTGTATTGGTTTTGCCATACATCAACATGAATCCCTCACAGGTATACACGTGTTCCCCATCCTGAACCCTCCTCCCTCCTCCTCCCCGTACCATCCCTCTGGGTTGTCTCAGTGCACCAGCCCCAAGCATCCAGTAGTCATTTATTCACGTTTGTGTGTCTACTGTGTATTAAGCATGATTATAGGCTTTGGATATAATGGTTATTAGGAAAAAGTACTTTTCCTTATAGAAGCATCAGGGGAGAAAATCTATCATCAATTTTAAAATGGAATAAATGAATATAGGAGATTAAAATATACCATCAGAGAAAGTGATTAGTATGATAAAAAGGGTCAAGAGATAGAAAATAATGAGGAACCTAGTTATGGTCATAGCTAAAATTTATTGAGCCACTTTATTTTGGGAAGATCCCCTCAAGGAGGGCATGACAACCTACTCCAGTGATCTTGCCTGGAGAATCCCATGGGCAGAGCAGCCTGACTGGCCACAGCCCAGAGGGTCACAAAGAGTTGGACACGACTGAAGCAGTTTAGCATGCATGTGCTTTATTTTGGTCCCAAATCACTCTGTATGGTTTATCATATTTAATCCTCTTAGTCACACCCGGGGTTAAGCCATCTGATTCCAAGGCCTATTCATTTAACCATTATGCTGTATATCTGCCTCTCAAAAAGGAAGTAAAAAAGATCGAAGTTGACTTTCTATGGAAATTGATCAATAAAAATCAAAAGTCATAGGACTTAATAAGTGGAACACAACAGATATAGTGGTGATAAAAATAGAATGTCATTAAAACTTGGATAAAACAAAAATTTGTGAATCCCCTCAAAACCTGAGTATCATAAAACATTTAAAGAAGTTAAGTTAGTAAACATCTGTAAACACACACACACCACAACAGAATAGTTTTACAGAAAAATTCTCCCAAACATTCAAAAAATAATGAGAATTTTACACAAACTGCAACCAAAATATTAACAGAAGTATTGTTCCCAACTTTCAACTTCTTTTATGAGGCTACTACAAACTTGAAGTCAAAATCAAATGAGGAGATATGGAGATGGGAAATTATAGGCCAGTCATAAGTCTGAAATTAAATCCAAAACTATAAATAAAATGTTAACAAGAATTTAGTCTTCTATAAGGGAAACTTTGGAGCTCCCTGATAGCTCAATTGGTAAAGAATCTGCTTGCAATGCGGGAGATCCCAGTTCTATTCCTGGGTTGGGAAGATCTGCTGGAAAAGGGATAGGTTACCCACTCCCATGTTCTTGGGCTTCCCTTGTGGCTCAGCTGGTAAAGAATCTGCCTGCAATGAGAAAGACCTGGGTTCAATCCCAGGGTTGGGACGATCCCTTAGAGAAGAGAAGGGCTACCCACTCCAGTATTTTGGCCTAGAGAATTCCACAGACTGTATAGTCCATGGGGTCACAAAGAGTTGGACATGACTGAGCAACTTTCACTTTCAAGGGAAACATCATGAATAAGTTGGATTTATCACGGGAACGAAAGCATAGTTTAAAATTGGATTCCAGACCTATCACTTAACTCCTAGAATCTCTATGAAAACATAAATTTCACTGGTTAAGACCTATCACTTAACTCCCAGAATCTCTATGAAAACATAAATTTCACTGGTTAATTTATTAACAGATACACAGCTTTCTGTCTGTCAATCACAGTTCAAAAAAAGGTTTAAAAATAACAAAAAGAGAATAAACAAAATGGAAACAGGTTACAAAATATGACAAAAGAGTATAAAAATTTTAAAAAAGCATATACCTACCTCTTTACAATAACTTGAAAATATTAGTAAAATGGGTCAATTAAAACTTAACATTTATCCAAAGAGGAATTTGAAGCACATGTAATTTTTCTTTAAGTTACAAAATATTATGTCCAGAAAAGTTTCCAAAAAGAAAAAAAATCATTTGACATAGTTTATAACATTAAGTTATTAAAGGAAAAACATTTGGGATCATTTCCAGAGATGTAGAGAAAAAAATCTGGTAAAATTTAGCATTTATTCAAGATAAAAGCTCACAGCAAAATGAGAAACAGAGAAAATGAGGACTAATTAAAAACAACCTAAAGCAAATGTGCCCCCCTGGAGAAGGAAATGGAACTCACTTCAATATTCTTGCCTGAAGATTTCCATGCACAGAGAAGCCTTTTGGGCTATAGTCCATGGCAAAGAATTGGACAAGACGGAGCGACTGACCCTTTCAAATTTCATCAAAGCAAATATGCATAATTTAAACATTGTTTTTAAAGTGTGGAATAAGAGAATGGTGCTACTGTTACAGCTTATGTGCGACATTGCACTGGAGAATTCACTGTTAACATTGTTACAGTATATAACTGATGTAATGATTAGAAGAACAAAGCTTGCATTTTTTACAGATAACATGATTGTCATTATGGAAAATCCAAGAGAATCAACTTATTTGAAATAATAATGAGATTCGGTAAGATTCCAAGATAGTACACTAATATTAAAAAATAATTTATATTTGTATGAATCAGCAAAAAATAAACTAGGAAATATAACTTAAACATCAATCATGATGTTGTGATCACTCACCTAGAGCGAGACATCCTGGAATGTGAAGTGGGCTTTAATAGCATCACTACAAACAGAGCCACTGGAGATGATAGAATTGCAGTTGAGCTATTTCAAATCCTAAAAGATGATGCTGTGAAAGTGCTGCACTCAATATGTCAGTAAATTTGGAAAACTCAGCAGTGGCCACAGGACTGGAAAGGGTCAGTTTTCATTTCAGTCCCTAAGAAAAGCAATGCCAAATGAATGGTCAAACTACTGCACAATTGCACCATCTCATACGCTAGTAAATAATGCTCAAAATTCTCCAAGCCAGGCTTCAACAGAACATGAACCATGAATTTCCAGATGTTCAAGTTGGATTTAGAAAAGGCAGAGGAACCAGAGATCAAATTGCCAACATCTGCTGGATCATTGAAAAAGCAAGAGAGTTCTAGAAAAACATCTATTTCTGCTTTATCAACTATGCCACAGCCTTTGTGTGAATCACAATAAACTGTGGAAAATTCTTCAAGAGATCGGAATACTAGACCACCTGATCTGCCTCTTGAGAAATCTGCATGCAGATCAGGAAGCAACAGTAGAACTGGACATGGAACAACCGACTGGTTCCAAATAGGAAAAGAAGTACTTCAAGGCTATATATTATCACCCTGCTTATTTAACACATATGCAGAGTACATCATGAGAAATGCTGGGCTGGAGGAAGCACAAGCTGGAATCAAGATTGCCAGGAGAAATATCAATAACCTCAGATATGCAGATTACATCACCCTTATGGCAGAAAGCAAAGAACTAAAGTGCCTCTTCATGAAAGTGAAAGAGGAGAGTTCAAAGTTGGCTTAAAGCTCGACATTCAGAAAACTAAGATCATGGCATCTGGTGCCATCACTTCATGGAAAATGGAGAAACAGTGGAAACAGAGGCAGATTTTATTTGGGGGGCTCCAAAATCACTGCAGATGGTGAGTGTAGCCATGAAATTAAAAGATGCTTACTCCTTGGAAGAAAAGTTATGACCAACCTAGACAGTATATTAAAATGCAGAGACATTACTTTGCCAACAAAGGTCCATCTAGTCAAGGCTATGGTTTTTCCAGTGGTCATGTATGGATGCGAGAGTTGGACTATAAAGAAAGCTGAGTGCTGAAGAATTGATGCTTTTGAACTATGGTGTTGGAGAAGATTCTTGAGAGTCTCTTGGACTGCAAGGAGATCCAACCAGTCAATACCAAAGGAAATCAATCCTGAATATTCATTGGAAGGACAGATGCTGAAGCTGAAACTCCAATACTTTGGCCACCTGATGTGAAGAACTGACTCATTTGAAACGACCCTGATGCTGGGAAGGACTGTAGGTGAAGGGACAGGGGACAGCAGAGGATGAGATGGTTGGATGGTATCACTCACTCAATGGACATGAGTTTGAGTAAATTCTGGGAATTGACGATGGACGTGGAGGTCTGACATGCTGCAGTCCATGGGGTCCCAAAGAGTCGGACATGACGGAGTGACTGAACTGAACTTAAAAATTCCATTTGTAGTATCAACGCATATAGATCACCAATCAATCTAATTTGAGATGTAAGACCTTACTGAGAAAATTCAAAGTGCAAAAGATATATAAATGAAAGTGAAAGTTGCTCAGTCATGGCTGACTTTTTGTGACCCCATGAACTCTAGACCATCAGACTTCTCTGTCCAAAAATTCTCCAGGCAAGAATACTGGAGTGGGTTGCCATTCTCTTCTTCAGGCCATCTTCCTGACCCAGGGATTGAACCCAGGTCTCCTGCATTGCAGGCAGAATTTTTTATGTGTGAACCACTAGGGAAGCCTAAAAAAGATATATAAAAAGACCTAAATAAACAGTCTTTATTATTTAAAAATTTCAACACTGTAAAGTTACTTCTTCTTCAATTTATCTATAAACTCTAAGTAACTCCATTCAGAACTTCAAGGTCTTCTGTAGAATTGATAAGCTTATCCTAACTTTAATTTCCAAGAGCAAAGGGCCAGGAATAGGCAAATGATTTTTTGGAAATGGAATGAGTTGCAGGAATACCTCCTACCAGGTCTTAAAGCTTATTTATTGTAGCCTTGGTAGCTTTTAAAGTGCTATCTTGGAGACCCACAGAATACAGCTGTCTAAATCTCCAGGATGAAATCATTTGTGATGGACAAAATCTCTCATCAAACACAAAATCCAAATAAAACCATCTTTTACTATTATTATTTTATTATTATTATAATAACAATGTGTAACAGCATGAGACATTTGCAAAAGCAACAAAGACTAGAAGGTCCAGACTTCAGAACAGAAGATCCATAAAGAGGAAAGTGAAAGTGGAAGTGAAGTCTCGTCTGATTCTTTGTGACCCTGTGGACTGTAGCCCAACAGGCTTCTCAGTCCCTGGGAATCTCCAGGCAAGAATACTGGAGTGGGTTGCCATTTCTTTCTCCAGGGGATCTTCCCGACCCAGGGATTGAACCTAGGTCTCCCACATTGCGGGCAGACGCTTTAACCTCTGAGCCACCAGGGAAGCTCCATAAAGAGGAGGGTTGATGTTATGAAGGATGCTCTTTTCTTGGGGCCATTCACTGATTCTGCGCCCAGGCCTAGGGCTGAAAAGTGGGCTTTGTCCAAGAAGAAATCACTTCTTGGTAAACAGAGAAACCAGCAGAGCGTTTATTGCCCTTAAAGAACTAGAGAGATAAAATTGCAGAATTGAGTAGTTCAAGATCCAGGTGGGAGGCAGAGGTGGAGGAAATAAACCCAAGACATACCCATTTTGTCACTTTGAAACTATGAGAGGTAAGAAGGTAAAAACTTAGGCTAAAGGCCTTTGGAAATCATAGTAGATATTTCAGTAATTTCTCTGTGTTAAAGCAATGAGAAAAACAGTGAGAAAAAAAAAAGCAGTAAGAATTGGAGTTCAAAAATCACTAGGTAAAGGCAACAGCGAACAAAACCGTCTCCCATTGGAAAGCCTTGGAAGTCTCTATTCTTGGAACAGAGCAAACAGAGGTAGACCACGTCTTAGGTAAATTCTAAACCAGGTTTGACCAAGTTGTGTTTGGATTAAGATGACCCACCCTAACTCTATCTGTTCAGTAGAGGAATAGATAGAACTCTCCTTTTTTTGTTTCACACCATATTATTAGGTATTTAACTTCTTAGGCACACCAAGTGTTTCCACAATCTACTGCTGTGGAACAAACTTCCAAAATTTAATGGCTTAAAATGGTTAACAATTTGCTACTATTTCTCACAATTACCTGGGTTGGCAGATTCTACTAGGGAGTTTCTCTCCTATATTTAGTGTCATCAGGGTTCAAGGATGTGGCTGCATTTAGCTATTGCTTGCATTTGGGGTTTAAACAGAAAGAAGCCCTCTCCTCATCCAGGGCCTGACCTCTTCAGTGGGAAAGGATGGATTTTTAGATATGCTGGATAGCTTTCAAAAGAGCAAAAGCCAAAGCTGCCAGTTTTCTTAAAGCAGTGGGCCAGAAATGGTACATCAAGTGTTTATTCAAGGAGAGGAGAAATAGTCTGGGTTTCTTGATGGGAGGAGTGGTGTGCATGGAGAGGAGGGAGGGATCACTTATGGTCATATTTAAGGACATCAAGAAACAGAGCATGTTACCAAACGAAGAGAAAAAACGATGTTGAAACTAGAAACAGACTCACAGGTAATCTGGATGCTGGGGTTTTTAAATAGGGATTTGAGTGTGTAATAATGGAGCTGACCGTGTCAAAAGGGGACTGAGCAAAGGTATTATAGAAGAGAAAGGCAAGAGCCAGATCACACTTTGGTTTGTTGGCCTCAATGCACAGAATCTGGTTTTCCTTTTGTTGCAAAAAGAAGCAATTGAATTTTAAGAAAAGTGGTTTTATCTGATGTTTTCTTTTGTTTTCTCCCCCCCCCCCCACCGCCCACCCCAGGGGGACTGAAATGACTTGGAAGGGAGTAGGAAGAGAAATGGGGAGGCTGCACTAGTTCAGGCAAGAGATGGCAGTGATCTGGGTCCTGGTAAGGAAGGGGAGTGAAAGAAAAAGACTGTCACTTTGTCTTCGTATCTTGTAGACAAGAAAACTTAGCAGTTGACAAATATGAACCACTTTGAATGAAATTTCATTTTAGAGAGACCATGCTTCCAATTTATTCTTTTTCTTTTTAAATTGGAGTATAGTTGCTTTCCTAGCATCAGCCTTTTCCAGTGGGTCAGCTCTTTGCATCAGGTGGCTAAAGTATTAGAGGTTCAGTTTCAGTATCAGTTCTTCCAATGAATATTTAGGGTTGATTTCCTTTAGAACTGAATGGTTTGCTCCTGCAGTCCAACTCTCAAGAACCTTCTCCATTTTCGTGCAGAAGCTTTTAATATTAATTAGGTCCCATTTGTTTATTTTTCCTTTTATTTCTTTTTATTCTGGGAGGTGGGTCATAGAGGATCCTGCTGTGATTTATGTCGGAGAGTGTTTTGCCTATGTTCTCCTCTAAGAGTTTTATAGTTTCTGGTCTTCCATCAAGAACTTTAGTCCATTTTGAGTTTATTTTTGTGTATGGTGTTAGAAAGTGTTCTAGTTTCATTCTTTTACAAGTGGTTGACCAGTTTTCCCAGCACCGCTTGTTAAAGAGATTGTCTTTTCTCCATTGTATATTCTTGCCTCCTTGTCAAAGATAAGGTGTCCATAGGCGCATGGATTTATCTCTGGGCTTTCCATTTTGTTCCACTGATCTATATATTTGTCTTTGTGCCAGTACCATACTGTCTTGATGACTGTGGCTTTGTAGTAGAGCCTGAAGTCAGGCAGGTTGATTCCTCCAGTTCTATTCTTCTTTCTCAAGATTGCTTTTGCTATTTGAGTTTTTTTGTATTTCCATACAAATTGTGAAATTATTTGTTCTGGCTCTGTGCAAAATACCATTGGCAAAATTAAAAGCTTCTGCACAAGAAAGGAAACTATAAGCAAGGTGAAAAGACAGCCTTCAGAATGGGAGAAAATAATAGCAAATGAAGCAACTGACAAAGAGCTAATCTCAAAAAAATACAAGCACCTCCTTCAGCTCAATTCCAGAAAAATAAATGACCCAATCAAAAAATGGGCCAAAGAACTAAATAGACATTTCTCCAAAGAAGACATACAGATGGCTAACAAACACATGAAAAGATGCTCAACATCACTCATTATCAGAGAAATGCAAATCAAAACACAATGAGGTACCATTTCATGCCAGTCAGAATGGCTGCTATCCAAAAGTCTACAAGCAATAAATGCTGGAGAGGGTGTGGAGAAAAGGGAACCCTCTTACACTGTTGGTGGGGATGGAAACTAGTACAGCCACTGTGGAGAACAGTGTGGAGATTCCTTAAAACCTGGAAATAGAACTGCCTTATGACCCAGCAATCCCATGGCTGGCACACACACCAGGCAAACCAGAATTGAAAAAGACATATGTACCCTAATGTTCATCGCGACACTGTTTACAATAGCCAGGAGATGGAAACAACCTAGATGTCCATCAGCAGATGAATGGATAAGAAAGCCATGGTACATACACACAATGGAGTATTACTCAGCCATTAAAAAGAATACATTTGAATCAGTTCTCATGAGGTGGATGAAACTGGAGCCTATTATACAGAGTGAAGTAAGCCAGAAAGAAAAACACCAATACAGTATACTAACACAATATATGGAATTTAGAAAGATGGTAACATTAACCCTGTATGCGAGATAGCAAAAGAGACACAGATGTATAGAACAGTCTTTTGGACTCTGTGCGAGAGGGAGAGGGTGGGACGATTTGGGGAAATGGCACTGAAACATGTATAATATCATATAAGAAACGAATCACCAGTCCTGGTTCAATACAGGATGCTTGGGGCTGGTGCACTGGGATGACCTGGAGGGATGGTATGGGGAGGGAGGTGAGAGGGGGGTTCAGTATGGGGAACACGTGTACACCCATAGTGGATTCATGTTGATGTATGGCAGAACCAATACAATATTGTAAAGTTGGGAAAAAATACATATATATAAAATAAATGAAGGACTTCCCCGGTGGCTCAGAGGTTAAAGCGTCTGCCTCCAATGAGGGAGACCTGGGTTCGATCCCTGGGTTGGGAAGATCCTCTGGAGAAGGAAATGGCAATCCACTCCAGTATTCTTGCCTGGAGAATCCCATGGACGGAGAAGCCTAGCAGGTTACAGTCCACGGGGTCGCAAAGAGTCGGACACGACTGAGCGACTTCACCTTCACCTTCATAAAATAAATAAATAAATAAATATAGGAAAATTAAAAAAAAAAAAAAAAGGGCAATACTGCTTTGAAAAAAAAATTTTTTTAAAGAGAACCTTCTCCAGCACCGCAATTCAAAAGCATCAGTTTTTCAGTGCTCAGCTTTCTTTATTATGCAGCTCTCACATCATACATGACCCCTGGAAAAAACATAGCTTTGACTAGATGGAACTTCGTCAGCAAAGTGATGTCTCTGCTTTTAATATGCTGTCTAGGTTTGTCATCGCTTTCCTTCCAAGGAGCAAGCATCTTTCATTTCATGGCTGTAGTCACTGTCCATAGCGATTTTGGAGGTAAAGTTTCCATCTGCCAATGCAGGAGAAGGAGGCAGCAGAGGATGATGGTTAGATAGTATCAACAACTCAGTGGATATGAATCCGAGCAAACTCTGGGAGATGGTGGAGGACAGAGGACCTGGCGTGCTACAGTCCACGGGTTCGCGAAGAGCTGAACATGACGTATTGGCAAACAACAGCATAGTTGCTTTACGATGTTGTTTTAGTTTCTGCTATACAGCAAAGCGAGTCAGCTATATGTTTACATATATCTTCTTCTTTTTGGATTTCCTTCCCATTCAGGCCGCCAAAGAGCATTGAGTAGAGTTCCCCGCGCTGTACAGTAGTTTTTCATTCATTATCTATTTTGCACACAGTGTCAATAGCGTGTATATGTCAGTCCCAATCTCCCAATTCATCCCACCACTGCCCCTTTCCCCCTTGGTATCCATACACTTGTTCTCTACATCTGTGTCTCTATTTCTGCTTTGCAAATAAGATCATCTATGAAAATAAAAATAAACAAATGGCACCTAATTAAACAAAGGCTTTTGCACAGCAAAGGAAACTATACACGAGACGAGAAGACACCCCTCAGAATGAAAGAAAATATTTGCAAATGAAGCAACTGATAAGGTATTAACCTCTGAAATATACAAACAGCTCAATATCACAAACCCCAAACAATTTTTTTACTTGAAGTATGACATGAATATGGAACCATACATAGCTCATAATTGAAAGATTGATAAGCTATTACAAAGTGAATACACCTAGATAACCATAGCATAGGTCCAGAAAGTCCTCTGGTATACGTTTCTAATGACTAACTCTTCTTTCCCCTCCAAAGGTAACCGCTATCCTGACTCCAAACGTAGATTAGTTTTGTATGGTTTTGAACTTTATATAAATGGAATAATTTAATATGCATTTTTGTGCCTGTCTTCTTTTGTGGCACCACGTCTTTTACAGTTTTAAAATGATCTCTTCTCTTCACCCCCTTCACTCGGTCCTCAAACAGGAATTTATGCTTATCCTTAAAAAGTAACTTTGTACTGGGAACTTGTTTGCTCTAAGAATCAAAAATTTATACTTAAAATAAGTCTTTTTCCTGAGAGCCAAAAGACTGATGAAGGAAGAAAAACATGTTGGCTGTAAACACAATTAGTTTGGACACTGATTCAGGTATTACTTCTGAGTGAGGCACTATTTATTAATAACTAGTAAAAGGAGGTAAAAGGGAAGCAAACACAACTAAGAACAACATGGCAGTCGATAGCATTTTGGGTGTAGCAGCATACGATCTGTTATACCTTACTCCTTCCAGTCTTTTAGCCCGAGAGAAAATAATCAGTGAGAAAGGGAGGGATCATCTGGATTGAAATATGATCATTTATGACAAATGCTTTGAATCATCAAACAGCAGCAATCAAATTTTATCTTCTCTTATAACACTGAGGGTCCAAATTTAAAATTATAATGAATTTCTGGGAACTTTGTTTTCCAAGAAAATGCCCTGATTATTTTGTTTCCTGTTTGCTTACGGCAGAGTTTGTTTTCGCAAGTGTCTCCTTCACACATAGAGCAGGGTGTTCCATTCCTGTAAGGGGACATATCTGGATAGTTTCCTCTGTAAAAAAGAGACACGGTGATTAGCTAAGTAGTTATTAATGTCTCTAATTTTGTGTATGCATTTATGCAAGTTGTTTTGGTCCCTAACCATGAATGTTGACAAGGAAAATAACAATGTCAGTCCCAATTTTGTGCTTTTTTCTTTATAAAGGAAACTATAAACTATTAAAGTAACTATTAAAATGATTCTTTACAGGGTGTCCCCAATCTTTCTAGCAGTTATATTCTTGAATATTTCTCTAGGACACAAGTTAAAATGGTAACACAATATAATTATGTATGTGACAGCCACAGAGATTTTGCTACAAAGACTAATTATCTCTTGATTTTTTAATGGAATAAGGAAATTTGAATCGCTCATGAAAATATATGTTTTATAGTTTAATTTAAAAGCACAGTATTATAGTACTTTGAGATGCACCAGAAAGATTTGGCAGGTATTTTGCCTAATTTTCAATAATATAAGCTGATCCATGCTAACAAGGCTCTCTTTTTTTCTTTTCCCACTTCCATGTCTGTGGAAGACTTTAGAAAGCATTATTTATCTAGGTACACAAAGCAAAACATAAGAACATGAGTTGTATTCCTTTAAAGAACATACCGCAATTTATTTATTCATTCAACTGCTGATGGACATTGGGTTGTTCCAGTTTTGGGGTATTACTAATAAAGTTACTATGCATATTTTGATCATTCAGACATGTCTTTATATGGACATACATTTTCTTGGATATATACCTAGGAATGGAATGAATAGATCATGGAGTAGGTGCATATTTAACTTTTAAAGAAACTGGGACAATGTTTTTTTTACAAAGCAGTTGTAGCACTTTATATTTCCACCAGCAATGTGTGAGAATAGCAAATGTTTAGCCATTCTGATTATTGTGTAGTGGTATTCACTGTGGTTTTAATTTTGTATTTCTCTAATGATTAATGATTTTTGAGCATTTTTTTCGTGTACTTATTTGCCATCTGTGGATCTTATTAATCTTTTGTCCATTTTTCTATTGAACTTTAGGTTTTTCTAGCATTTAAATCTTTAAAAAAATTAATTTATTATTTTAATTGGAGGCTAATTACTTTACAATATTGCAGTGGTTGTTGCCATACATTGACTTGCATCAGCCATGGGTGTACGTGTTCCCCATCCTGAGCCCTCCTCCCACTTCCTGCCCCATCCCATCCTTCAGAGTCATCCCAGGGCACCAGCCCCGAGTACCCTGTCTCATGCATCGGACCTGGACTGGTGATCTATTTCACATATGATAATATACAAGTTTCAGTGCTGTTCTCTCAAGTCATCCCAGCCACGCCTTCTCCCAGAGTCCAAAAGTCTGTCTTTACATCTGTGTGTCTTTTGCTGTCTTGTATATAGGGTCATTGTTACCATCTTTCTAAATTCCATATATATGCATTAATATACTGTATTGGTGTTTTTCTTTCTGACTTACTTCACTCTGTATAGTAGGCTCCAGTTTCATCCACCTCATTAGAACTGATTCAAATGCATTCTTTTTAACAGCTAAGGAATACTCCATGGTGTATATGTACCACAGCTTTCTTATCCATCATCTGCTGATGGACATCTAGGTTGCTTCCATGTTCTGGCTATTGTAAACAGTGCTGTGATGAACATTGGGATACATGTGTTTCTTTCAACTCTTGTTTCCTCAGTGTGTATGCCCAGCAGTAGGATTACTGGGTTGTATGGCAGTTTTATTTCCAGTTTTTTAAGGAATCTCCACACTGTTCTCCATAGTGGCTGTACCAGTTTGCATTCCCACAAACAATGTAAAAGGGTTCCCTTTTCTCCTCTCTAGCATTTACTGTTTGTAGACTTTTTGATAGCAGCCATTCTGACTGGTGTGAGATGGTTCTAGGTATTAAATCTTAAGAGTTCTTCCTACATACTTTGTACAAGGTCTTTGTTTCACAAAGACTTTCTTCCAGTCTGTGGCTTGTCTTTTCATCTTCTGACCAGTATGTTTGAATAGCAGTCATTTTTAATTTTAATGGCATTCAAATTACCAAGTTATTCTTTTATGGATCATGCCTTTGATGTGGTAGCTAAAAAATCTTTGGCTATCTGAAGGTCACAAAGGTTTTATTTGTGTTTTCTTCAAAAAGTTTCACAGTTTTTCCCTTACAATTGGATCTATGATCTATCTTTAGTTAATTTTTGTAGATTGCATGTTTTGTAAATCTAAGTTTACATATATATATATGTAAGTGACAGAGCACCAGTTACTGAAAAATCTTTCTTATGTTGCACTGCCTTGTACATCTTTGAAAAGTCAGTTGAACGTATGTGGTCAGCCATGTGTCGGGTTATTTCTGGGCTCTATATCCTATTCCACTGATCTATTCGTCTAACTTTACATCAATATAACTATATCATGATTTTAATAATTCATGAAAACAATCGTGTTACCTACTTCAGATTTGTTCTAGTTGTTTTAATGATTCTAAGTCCTTTGTATTGCCTTATGAATTTTATGATCTGTTTGTCAGTTTCTACTACAAAAGCCTGTGGGATTTTTATTGGAATTTTATTGAATGCATAGGTCAATTCAGTGAAAAATTACATCTTACAATCTTGAGTCTTTCAACCCATTAATTAGGTATACTGCCCTAGTTATTGTCTTTGTTATTAATAATTTCTCTCATGACTATTACATAATTTTTACTATATTAGTTTTTCATGTCTTCTGCCAGATTTATCCCTAAATAATTCATATTTTTGATGCTATTATAAATGGTATTGTTATTTCAATTCAATATATGATTGTTCATTGCCAGTATGCACAAGTAATTGTTTTGCATATTGATCTTGTACTCTGAAAAATTGCTAAACTTACTTATTAGTTGTAGGAGAGTTTTCATAGATTTCACTGAATTTTCTATATAGAACTAGAGACCAAGAAGTCAGTAAAGAATGATCCATAGGTCATATCTGGCTTGTGGTCTGTTTTTGTGCAGTCAGTGAACTAAGAATTGTTTTTTTAAATTATTTTTATTTTAAAGGGTTATTTAATTCAAAAAAGAACAAATTGAATATGTAGCAGATGTATGTGTCATGCAAAGCCTAATATATTTACTGTCTAGTACTTTACAGAAAAAAAAAGTTAGTACTGGCATAATGTTACATATAGGCTTTTCATAGATAAACTTTATTTGATATAAGACATTCCCTTGTATTTTTAATTTTCCAAGAACTTTCACTAAGAATGAATGTTTGACTTTTCCTCAATCTGTTGAGATCTTACAATCTTTATTTATAGGTTGATTAATATGGTGAATTACACTGATTTTAGAATATTGAAGCAGCCCTAAATTACTGGAACAAACTCCCTTTGGATAAGATGTATGATGCTTATTGTATTCGGTTCAGCTGCTAAATTTTGTTTAGAATCTTTGTACATAGGTTCATAAGAGATATTGAATAAGATCTAAATAGGTATTTCTTCAATGGAGAATGCAGATGGCCAGCAGGAACATGAAAAGATGCTTAACATTGCTTAATGCAAATCAAAACTGCAATGAAGTATCACCTCTCACCAGTCAGAATGGTTATCATCAAAAAGTCTGCAAACAGTAGATGCTGGAGAGGGTTGGAGAAAAGGGAACCTTCCTACAATGTTGGTGGAAGCAAAAATTGGTACAACCACTACAGAGAGCAGCACAGAAGTTCCTTAGAAAACTAGAAACAGAGCTATCATATGATCCTACAATCCCACTCCTGGGCATCTACCTGGAGAAAACCATAATTCAAAAAGATAAGTGCCCTGCAGTGATTTTTGCAGCACTAATTACAATAGCCAAGACATGGAAGCAATATAAATGTCCATCAACAGATGCCTAGATAAAGAAGATACAATCTATATCTATCTATCTATTAATGTCTATCTATCTATATATCTGAATCAGTTTGAGGGGCAACTGAAACTAACACAACGTTGTAAATCAGCTATACTTCAATAAAAAATTAAATTACTTCTGCACAGATTAGAAAAAAAGAGAGATTGCTCTGTAGTTTTCACTTTATTTCTCCTTTTGTAATTTGTGTCTCTTGAAGGACTATTGTTTGCTATAAAATCTGCAATATCTGATATTAACATAGATCCTGCTAACTTTCTATGAATGTTAGCATAGTAAAACTTTTCCCATTCTTTTACTTGTAATCTACTTGTGTCTTTTAATTGAAATACACTTCTTGTAGGCAGAATGTAATTGGTTCTTGATTTTTTTATCCCATCATCCAGTCTTTTTCTTTTTATTTGGGTATTTGTATTTACATTTGATGTGATTATTAACATAGATTTAAGGCTATCAGATCTTATTTATTCTATTTGTCTCATCTGTCCTTTGTTCCTTTATTTCTTTTTCTGCTTTCCTTTGGATTAATGGAGTATTTTTTAGATTTAATTTTACCTGCTTTGTTGGCTTATTTGATTTTACTGTTGGTTTGTTATGTGAGTAGCTACTTTAGGGTTTATAGTATGCATCTTTTGCTTATCACAGTCAAGTTAATTCCTCTTAACATTGAGTAGAAGAACCTTAAGGGAATTCATATCTATTTTCTCCTCTTAGCCTTTATGCCATCATTATCACAGATTTTAACTTTACCTATGTTAAATCTTCACAATACATTTCAATTATCTTCAGTGAAATAATTATCTTTTTAAAGGCAAAAATAAGGAGAAAACATCCTATGTATTTACCTATATTTACCATTTCCAGTGGTTCAAACATCTTTATTTCACCTTTATTTTTGAAAAAACATTTTCACAGAATATAGTGTCCTTAGACAACAGTTTTTTTTTTTCTTTCAGTATTTAAAGATAATTCTGTCTTCTCTCTTGCATTGTTTCCAGTGAGAAATCTGGAAATCCTTTGCTCATCTGTATGTAACACATCTTTATTTTCTGATTGCTTTTAAGATTGTCTCCTTATTACTGGCTTTGAAGGTTTCATTAGAAGGTCAATTGGTATAGTTTACTTCACCTTTCTCATGATTGGGGCTTGCTAGATTTCTTGGTTCTGTGAGTTTGTAATTTTCCTTAAGTATGCAAAGTTTTGGGCCATATTTCTTCAAGTGTTTTTCTGTCACTTCCTCATTCATGAAATCAATTCCCTCTAAAGTTATGTCACAGCTAACTGATGCTCTTTTACATCACTTTTTGTTTGTTTGTTTGTTTTTGATTCTTTCTTCCCTCTGTGTATCCTGCCTTGGATGGTAAAAATAAGTGTTCTACAATTTCTCTGGTATTTATAAAAACTGTACTCTACCCCAAACTTTTAGGCCATCTATTTGTCATTCTTTGTTTGTACTTGTTACTGAGAGGGAATGGAAGAAAATACAGAAAGAGGTATACACATTTGTACCTCTCCATGGCAGCTTTCACAAATATCATGTCCTTTTTGCCAAGCCTGTATGTTTGTTCTTAGCCTATATTTTAATCTTTTCTGCATTTTATTTTTACATTTTTGTTAAAGAGTTGTATTATTAACTGACTTAATCTTATTCCTTATACAGATATGCTGAATTTGAGGTCCAGAATTTTATTTTTGGAGAGTCCCACTAGGCTTTTGTTTTATTTTAATTAGATATGCAATTTCCAGCAAGGCAGCCAAAACTTTATGGTACTCTTTTCTTGAAGAATGTGCCTCTCACTCTCATTCTCAATCATTTACTCATTCAAGTTATATTAGCATCTGTCAACCTATTTTGTGTTCAGTATTTAAATATTACTGTGGCAATGTATTTTATAATATCTATTTTCTTACTTAAGAAATGATCTCCATCATTTCCTCTTTCAAGATTAAATCATTCATGATCAGCATAATTTTTCACACACTCTCTTTTATTTTATCTTTCTTTTGATTAGCATTATAGAAGGAGACTGTGCTTATCAAAAATATACTTGTCTCTCTCATACAGTGTCATACTTTTGGAAACAATCATTTAACATATGTTTCAACTTAAAATATTTTTAAAGCAAAATAACTTACGGAGGTGCATAGTTACATACAAATAGTGCAGCGTCAGGGCTCCCAAGATTTGGACAAAGTGCAACTGCACAACCAACTTTATAGGAATTGGCCCAAACTACCTATAAAGAAAGGAATTTTTTAAAAAAATATGCAAAACGACTCTACACAATCCACACATTTGGGAACAGGAGTAATTTTTGCCATACTACAAAAAATGAATATACTTAAATATTTATTGTCTGTTTTTTTCTTAATTTCTAAGATTCAATTTAATTTATTAAAGCTGCTTTCATGAGGCTACCTAACTAGGTTTTCCTCACTGACTGTTTTCATAAATCAAAATGTGTCATGGCTCACTGATCCAGGATTGCCCAAAGCAGAAGATCCTCCTTCTTATTCATCGTCAGAAGGTCAATGGTAGCCTAGCTGCTACATCACAATGCTTATGTTCATTCACTTCACCTCCTCACGTAATATGCATTTTATCATCTCACATCATCACAAGAGGAAGAAAGGTAAGTACAGTATAATGAGATATTTTGAAAGAAAGAGAGGTCACATTCAGGTAACCTTGATTAAAGGATATTGTTATAATTGTTCTAATTTATTAATAGTTATTGTTACTCTCTTGCATGCAGGTGTGCTAAGTCACTTCAGTAGTGACTCTTTGGATTGCAGCCTGCCTGTGAGTTCCCAGGCAAGAATCCTGGAGTGGGTTGCCATGCCCTCCTCCAGGGATCTTCCCGACCCAAGGATTGAACCCACGTTTCTTACATCTACATTGGCAGTTGTGTTAATCACTAGTGCTACCCGGGAAGCCCATTGTTAATCTTGTACTGTGCCTAATTTATACATTAAACTCCACCATAAGTATATATGTGTAGGAAAAACATAGTAGGGTTTGATATTATCTGAAGTTTCAGGCATTTACTGTGTCCTTGACAGATAAGTGGGAGGAACTATTGTATTGAATTCTGCTTGTTAGCAGGATACCTGACATTTGAGTCCTTTATCTCAGTTTTTCCATCAGAAGTCAAACCACATTCTTTGCAAACAACCACTCTTAAACAGCATTCTGTTATTGGACAAAGAATGATTAGAAGGGAGGCAGGAAACTGCTAATTTCTCTGTTCTGTTCACCTCTGACAAAAATCACTTTCTTTAAGACACTATATATCCATTCAACTTGAGAATATGAGTCAGTTTGGAGAATAAAGTTAGCTTTTTCTGGAGCAGCTGTGAAGAGACACCCCACGCCCAAGGTAAGAGAAACCTAAAGAAGATGGTAGGTGTTGTAAAAGGGTATCAGAGGGCAGACACAATGAAACCATAATCACAGAAAACTAGTCAATCTAATCACACTAGGACCACAGTCTTGTCTAACTCAGTGAAACTAAGCCATGCCGACGGGGCAACCCAAGATGGGCTGGTCATGGTGGAGAGGTCTGACAGAATGTGGTCCGCTGGAGAAGGGAATGGCAAACCACTTCAGTATTCTTGCCTTGAGAACCCCATGAACAGTATGAAAAGGCAAAACGATAGGGTACTGAAAGAGGAACTCCCCAGGTCAGTAGGTGCCCAATATGCTATTGAAGATCAGTGGAAAAATAACTCCAGAAAGAATGAAGGGATGGAGCCAAAGCAAAAACAATACCCAGTTGTGGATGTAACTGGTGATAGAAGCCAGGTCCAATGCTGTAAAGAGCATATTGCATAGGAACCTGGAATGTCAGATCCATGAATCAAGGCAAATTGGAAGTGGTCGAACAAGAAATGGCAAGAGTGAACATCAACATTCTAGGAATCAGCGAACTAAAATGAACTGGAATGGGTGAATTTAACTCAGATGACCATTATATCTACTACTGTGGTCAGGAATCCCTCAGAAGAAATGGAGTAGCCATCATGGTCAACAAAAGAGTCTGAAATGCAGTACTTGGATGCAACCTTAAAAATGACAGAATGATCTCTGTTCATTTCCAAGGCGAACCATTCAATATCACAGTAATCCAAGTCTATGCCCCAACCAGTAATGCTGAAGAAGCGGAAATTGAATGGTTCTATGAAGACCTACAAGACCTTATAGAACTAACACCCAAAAAACATGTCCTTTTCATTATAGGGGACTGGAATGCAAAAGTAGGGAGTCAAGAAACACCTGGAGTAACAGGCAAATTTGGCCTTGGAATGCGGAATGAAGCAGGGCAAAGACTAACAGAGTTTTGTCAAGAAAATGCACTGGTCATAGCAAACACCCTTTTCCAGCAACAGAAGAGAAGACTCTACCCATGGACATCACCAGATGGTAAACACCGAAATCAGACTGATTATATTCTTTGCAGCCAAAGATGGAGAAGCTCTATCAGTCAACAAAAACAAGACCAGGAGTTGACTGTGGCTCAGATCATCAATTCCTTATTGCCAAATTCTGACTTAAAGAAAGTAGGGAAAACCACTAGATCATTCAGGTATGACCTAAATCAAATCCCTTATGATTATACAGTGGAAGTGAGAAATAGATTCAAGGGTCTAGATCTGATAGATAGAGTGCCTGATGAACTATGGAATGAGGTTCGTGACATTGTACAGGAGATAGGGATCAAGACCATCCCCATGGAAAAGAAATGCAAAAAGGCAAAATGGCTGTCTGGGGAGGCCTTACAAATAGCTCTGAAAAGAAGAGAGGCAAAAAGCAAAGGAGAAAAGGAAAGATATAAGCATTTGAATGAGAGTTCCAAAGAATAGCAAGAAGAGATAAGAAAGCCTTTTTCAGCCATCAATGCAAAGAAATAGAGGAAAAGAACAGAATGGAAAAGACTAGAGATCTCTTCAAGAAAATTAGAGATACCAAGTGAACATTTCATGCAAAGATGGGCTAGATAAAGGACAGAAACGGTTTAGATCTAAAAGAAGCAGAAGATATTAAGAAGAGGTGGCAAGAATACATAGAAGAACTGTACAAAAAAGATCTTCATGACCTGGATAATCGTGATGGTGTGATCACTCATCTAGAGCCAGACATCCTGGAATGTGAAGTCAAGTGGGCCTTAGAAAGCATCACTAGGAACAAAGCTAGTGGAGGTGATGGAATTCCAGTTGAGCTATTCCAAACTCTGAAAGATGATGCTGTGAAAGTGCTGCACTCAATTTGCCAGCAAATCTGGAAAACTCAGCA
>SJXQ01005135.1:0-12256 GCA_006408695.1 Aepyceros melampus | reverse complement strand
AAGCTCAACATTCAGAAAACGAAGATCATGGCATCTGGCCCCATCACTTCATGGGAAATAGATGGGGAAACAGTAGAAACAGTGTCAGACTTTGTTTTTTTGGGCTCCAAAATCACTGCAGATGGTGACTGCAGCCATGAAATTAAAAGGCGCTTACTCCTTGGAAGAAAAGTTATGACCAACCTAGATAGTATATTCAAAAGCAGAGACATTACTTTGCCGACTAAGGTCCGTCTAGTCAAGGCTATGGTTTTTCCAGTGGTCATGTATGGATGTGAGAGTTGGACTGTGAAGAAGGCTGAGCACAGAAGAATTGATGCTTTTGAACTGTGGTGTTTGAGAAGACTCTTGAGAGTCCTTTGGACTGCAAGGAGATCCAACCAGTCCATTCTGAAGGAGATCAACCCTGGGATTTCTTTGGAAGGAATGATGCGAAAGCTGAAGCTCCAGTACTTTAGCCACCTCATGTGAGGAGTTGATTCATTGGAAAAAACTCTGATGCTGGGAGGGATTGGGGGCAAGAAGAGAAGGGGACGACCGAGGATGAGATGGCTGGATGGCATAACAGACTTGATGGAGGTGAGTCTGAGTGAACTCCGGGAGTTGGTGATGGACAGGGAGGCCTGGCATGCTGCGATTCATGGGGTCGCACAGAGTCAGACACGACTGAATGACTGAACTGAGCTGAACTGAATAGGGGCCTTTCTAAGAGCTCAGTGCCATGTCTAGGATTAGTTTAGCCAAAAAGTGACTTCCTCTTCTCATCAAAAACTCTCACCCAAAATTACCAAAAAAATTGGAAAATGATAGGAAATAATGTTTTTCAAGATACTAAACATCAGGCAACAATGAATGATGTCCCTGAGAGTTGGAGGGAAAAGACATGTCAGCTTATTGTACTGAGTGAGTTTCCAGGCTGTGGCTGGGGGTTAGGGTGGTGGAGAAGCCAGGAGAAGCTTGATTGCGTCACAGAGTGTAATGACAGAGCTGAGTGTCTGGTCTGGGGAGACCAACAAGCAGGAGTCCACGAGGGGTGAAAATCTTCTAGTGACACAACTGTGGAGGTCTGTATGGGGTCCTCACCATCAGTTCATCAGAGCACTAATCACAGCATGCATGTGAAAAAACTCCTCCTGTCCTGGAAAGGCATTGCATGTAAAAACTAAAGGGAGGGATACAGAAGCTTACAAGGGCCTGCAATTGGAATAGTGGGCCAGTTCCCACTAGTAAGACTGGAAAATTTCATAATTTCTGGGGCATCCAGTAGAGTGTACAGAAGACCTGCCTCACTGATGAGAGAGAATTAGCTCAAGACTAACTACTGCTTTAATTTCATCAAAGACGTTTCAAAAGCAGAAACCAAAAGGGACAGACAAATTCCAAATAACTATATCCCAGAAGACAGTTAAGAATACTTCTAGGTATATAAATAAATCCAGCATCCAACATTTACAAACTTGGCAAGGTTTGCAAACTTGGGAATATACCCAGCATGAAAAGAAGCAGGAAAATTTAACCAATAATGAGGAAGGAAAGTCAGTCAACTGTGGGAAAACTTCAACTGGCCTTCTACATGGGCAACTGGGCTCTGGGAAGAGAAGACCAAAGGATAGACAGACATAGTTTTAAAAGATGACTACAATGAGATATTAGTCATAAAACAGAATGAATTTGAGTCAACTGTATATTAGCAAATATATATGTAATCTAGAAACATGGTGCTGAAGAGCCCATTTGCAGGGCAGCAATAGAGATGCAGACATACAGGACAGACTTGCGGACACAGCAGGAAAAGGAGAGGGTCGGACGAATTGAGAGAGTAGCATTGAAACATATGCACTATCCTATGTAAAATAGCTAGTGGGGAGTTTCTGCTTAACACAGGGACCTCACCCTGGTGTACTGTGACAACGCAGAGGAGTGGGCTGGGGATTGGGGTGGGAGGAAGGATCAAAGGGAAGGTGATTATGCAGACTTATGGCTGATTCATGTTGTACAATGAGACTGACACAACACTGTAAAGCAATTATCCTCCAATTAAAAGATAAATTTTAAAAATGACTAACATTTTTCCAAATGTAATTTAAACTATAAACCTATACTGCCAAGAAGCTCAGTAAAATGCAGCACAAGAGATGAAGAAAATTGAAAATTTTTGAATTTGCTTGAGACTTGTAATAAAGGAAAAAAATTTAAGGCAGTCTGGGAAACAAGACACATTACATACAGAGGAATAAATAAAAGAATTACAGTAGATTTCTTGTTGGAAACAGTGCAAGCGAGATGATAATGGAGTAAGATTATTAAAGAAAAAAACATTACATAGAATTCTATTCCCCATAAAAATATCTTCAAAATAAACATAAATTTTCCAGATACTTAAAAGAAACTCTGAGGAAAGTGCTAAAAATTCATCTCATGATTAAAATATGCACATGTGAGAATTAATAAAATCTGAGATATTTACCTGGGTATAATGGCCACAAATTTGGGAACATGATCTTGTATTAAAATCATAAAATGTTCTTTCATCACACCACGAATTAATAGCAAATTTTGCTGCAGATATGGTTAGTGGACCAAGCCAGATATTTTCTCCAGCATATTGAAAAGTTGGATGGCATTCATGTACTTTTGATGAACAGGAATTGTGGATGAATTTGCACTTTTTTGCCCATGCTTCAGCAGTCTTAGCTAAAGCTTCATCCCAACTCTGAAAGATAAAAATAATTTACATTGAATTGTGTAGATTTGTCTGGGTTAAAGTTATTCTAATGACTATAATAAATTAATTTTTATGTAATTGTTTTTACTGAAACAGAGTTTTTAGTATTTATTATGTTCACAATTATTTCTATTTGGTTCTGAAAAGCACTTATTTCGTACCCACTGTATGTCAATTCATTTTTGTACTTGCACCTAGCAGATGGCTTGGTCTAGTGAGAGACTCAAAAAATGCAATTGAATATGATTTAAAGAAGTTGGAGTTCACAATCTAGTACTTGAAGAAGGTTACACAGACATATCATAAGTAAACTATGAGAATACATAATTAAAAAGAGAAAAAGTCTCTTAGCACACTAAGAATAGGATTTCCTTAATTTGATCAAGAGTATCTACAAAAGAAAACCAAATCCTGTAATAAGCATTAATATTTAGTGATAAAATATTGAAAGCTTTCCCTTAAGATTGAGAATGAAACACAATGTCTCATTATTTCTACTTAAAATTGTCTGGGTGTAGGCAGTATAATAAAAAGGGGGAGATATAAATATATAAGACAAGATATAAAGTGTATAATGATTGGATTTTCTCATTATTTACAGATGGCATGCCTGGGTACATAGAAAATTCAAATGAATATAGAAACAAATTTATAAGTAGTAAAATTTATCAAAGTTGTCAGATACCAGGAGGAGGAATAGATACAAAGTTGCATTTCCATATACACTCTAGAATCCAATAGCTTCAAAAATATGAAATATATATAATTAAATCTAACAAATCATGTAAAGAATTATCTCCAAACTGAAAACTACAAAACATTACTAAGAGAAATATTAAATAGACAAATAAATGGAGAGATATTAAATATTCATGGACTGGAAGATTCCATACATACTTAAAAAATATTGGTCTTGAATATATTTCTAATGAAAATCTAAGTAGGTTTTTGAAGGGGTTGCAAAATGATTATAAATAATTTATGAATTCAAAGAACCTACAATAGTGAATTCAGTTCAGTTCAGTTTAGTCGCTCGGTCGTGCCTGACTCTTTGCACGCCAGGCCTCCCTGTCCATCACCACTCCTGGAGTCCACCCAAACCCATGTCCATTGTGTTGGTGATGCCATCCAACCATCTCATCCAATGTCGTCCCCTTCTCCTCCTGCCCTCAATCTTTCCCAGCATCAGGGTCTTTTCAAATAAGTCAGCTCTCCACATCAGGTGGCCAAAGTATTGGAGTTTCAGCTTTAGTATCCCTTCCAATGAACACACAGGACTGATCTCCTATGGACTGGTTGGATCTCCTTGCAGTCCAAGGGACTCACAAGAGTCTTCTCCAACACCACAGTTCAAAAGCATCAATTCTTTGGCGCTCAGCTTTCTTCACAGTCCAATTCTCACATCCATACATGACCACTGGAAAAACTATAGCCTTGACTAGACGGACCTTTGTTGGCAAAGTAATGTCTCTGCCTTTTAACATGCTCTCTAGGTTGGTCATAACTTTCCTTCCAAGGAGCAAACATCTTTAATTTCATGGCTGCAGTCACCATCTGCTGTGATTTTGGAGCCCAGAAAAATAAAGTCAGCCACTGTTTCCTCATCTATTTGTCATGAAGTGATAGGACCAGATACCATGATCTTCGTTTTCTGAATGTTGAGGTTTAAGCCAACTTTTTCACTCTTCTCTTTCAGTTTCATCAAGAGGCTCTTTAGTTCCTCTTCACTTTCTACCATAAGGGTGGTGTCATCTGCATATCTGAGATTATTGATATTTCTCCTGGCAATCTTGATTCCAGCTTGTGCTTCCTCCAGCCCAGCATTTCTCATGATGTACTCTGCATCTAAGTTAAATAAACAGTATGACAATATACAGCCTTGATGTACTCCTTTTCCTATTTGGAACCTGTCTGTTGTTCCATGTCCAGTTCTAACTGTTTGATGTAGTCCTTTTCCTATTTGGAATCACTCTGTTGTTCTATGTCCAGTTTTAACTGTTGCTTCCTGACCTGCATACAGATTTCTCAAGAGGCAGGTCAGGTGGTCTGGTATTCCCATTTCTTGAAGAATTTTCCACAGTTTGTTGTGATCCACAAAGTCAAAGGCTGTGGCATAGTCAATAAAGAAGAAATAGATGCTTTTCTAGAACTCTTTTGCATTTTCAATGTTCCAGGGGATGTTGGCAATTTGATATTTTGTTCCTCTACCCTTTCTAAATTCAGCTTGAACATCCAGAAATTCATGGTTCACGTACTGTTGAAGCCTGGCTTGGAGAAGTTTGAGCATTACTTTACTAGAATGTGAGAAGAATGCAATTGTGCAGTAGTTTATGCATTCTTTGGCATTGCCTTTCTTAGGGACTGGAATTAACACTGACCTTTTGAAGATGGTGGAGGGATCAGATGGGCTTTCTCTCCACAAATTCATCTAAAGATCATTTGATCGCTGATCTAATTCCACAAAATAACCTCTGAACCCTGGTGGAGGACACAGGGCACCCAGAAAGGCAGCCCATTTTATTTGAAAGCAGTAGGACAAAATATAAAAATAAAATAGAGACAAATTATTTAGGGATGGAGGCACATTCTGGGGAGGGGTAGTGAAGGAGGAGATGTTTCCAAACACCAGGAAACCCTCTCACCAGTGGGTCCATGTGGAGTTTTGGAATCTCCAACAGCAACATAACCAGGAGGAGGAAAAAAAATAAAAAAACAACAACAACCCTCACAGATTAGGTGCCTAACTGCAACTTTCCAGCGGAGAAGTAAGCTAGACGCTTGCGTCCACCACCAGCAAGCAGTGGCTGAACAGGGATGCTCGGGCTGCACTGCTTAGGGTAAGGACCAGGCCTGAATGCTCTGAGGAACATTTGAGGGAGCTAAGGTGAAATAGCAACCCAAACTGGGATAGCCAGAGAGAGAGGGAAAAAAAAGAGAGACAGAGAGAAAGAGAGAGAACTTTCCCATGAAAAGCTCTAAACTAAGGGACTGCCAGCCCCCTCACAGAACAAAGGACTGAACGAATACCAGAGGAGAACTAGCTGCCTGTGGACCGGCCCATGCCCTGCCAGAGGCAGAGAGGCAGGCAGGCAACAGCCAGAGCTAGGGGGAGAGGGACAATCTCAGCCCCAGAGACAGCATTCCCTACCAAATTGTGAGCAGGCTCCTGGTTGCTAACCAAGTCTTCCTGGGATCCTGGACTGTTGAAATCTGCCAGCTGGGTTGCAGCGAGAGATCAGCCTCCCAGAGGAGACACATGGCACACCAGAGATGGCACTCTTGCTGCGCACCCAGGAAACCAAGCGGCTGGGACTGGGGAGGTGATAAGATGCACCATCCACCTGGGGAGAGTGCGCTCGCCAAGCACCTGGTAGCCTGAGATGCTTGGATCTGGGAAGGGCACAAAACTCAGGTCCAACCGAGTCTGTGCCTTTGTGGAGCACCCGAGAACCTGAACCTGAGCAGTTTACACCTGAGATGTGTACACAACCCAGGGCCTGCTTTAGACAGTTCCCCTGCAGGGCAACCTGGAACCTGAGCAGTTTAGACCGGGAAAGCACACACGCCATGAGCAGGGTAAACCTAGTGTGGCCCAGACACTGTGAGCAGTCCCTACACACGCCAGTGATATTTGTTTGCAGTGTTCCTCCCTCCCCACAGCATGACTGAACAAGTGAGCCTAAATAAGTGGCCACCTTCACCTCCTTGTGTCAGGGCAGAAATTAGACACTGAAGGGACTTTCAAACAGAGGAAGCCAAAATATAGAAGAGGGAACTGCTTTGGAAGGTGCAACAGATTAAAGCACTGTAGTTAACACCGACTACCTAGGAAGGGGCCTATAGACCTTGAGAAGAAGTATAAGCTGGAACACAGGAACTATCTGAAAATGAACTGAGCTTACACAGCCCTCAAGAGCTCTAGAGAAATATAATAAAATAGATATATATTGCTAGTAACATTTTTTAATTTTTTGTTTGTTTGTTTTACTTTTATGTTCAGTTCAGTTCAGTCACTCAGTCGTGTCTGACTCTATTACTCCTTTAATTTTCATTTTTATAACCAACTACTACCTTGTAAAAAAAGACCCTATTTTTAAAGCAAATTTCATATATATACTTTTATAATTTTTGTGATTTTGTTTCATTTTTTAAATATTGTATTCTTGAGAGTCTAATCTCTAGATTTTTTACTTTGCTATTTTAGTATTTGTTATCAGTTTTGTGCCTTTAAGACTCCAATCTTCAGTACCAATTTTTACTTAGGAGTGTGATTACTGGCTTGACTACCCGCTCCCCTTTTTGACTTTCTTTTTTATCTGCCAGGTCATCTCTATCTCCTCCCTCCCCCTTCTCTTCTCTACCCAACTCTCTGAATCTCTTTGGGAATTC
This sequence comes from Aepyceros melampus, assembly GCA_006408695.1. Classification (NCBI taxonomy): domain Eukaryota; kingdom Metazoa; phylum Chordata; class Mammalia; order Artiodactyla; family Bovidae; genus Aepyceros; species Aepyceros melampus. The sequence goes on along the minus strand of SJXQ01005135.1, from coordinate 5,142 downwards.
TGGGCTGTGGAGAACATTTAGGGAACTGATTACTGGCTAGATCTGTCTTTCTCCTTTTGATCCCCCCTCTTCTCCTCCAGGTCACCTCTATCTCCTTCCTCCCTCTTCTCTTCTCTGTGTAACTCTGTGAACCTCTCTGAGTGTTCCAGACTGTGGAGAGCTCATAGGGAATTGATTACTGGCTAGATTGCTCTCTCCCCTTTTAATCCTCCTCTTTCTCCTCCTGGTCACCTCTATCTCCCTCCTCCCTCTTCTCTTCTCGATGTAACTCTGTGAACCTCTCCAGGTGTCCCTCACTGTGGAGAAATTTTTCATCATTAACCTAGATGTTTTATCATCAGTGCAGTATGGATGGAGAAGTCTTGAGGTTACTGTAAGAGTAAGACTGAAAACCAAAGGCAGGAAGCTTAAATCCAAAACTTGAGTACTCCAGAAAACTCCTGAATCCAGGGAATATTAATCAACAAGAGTTCATCCAAAAGCCTCCATACCTACACTGAAACCAAGCTCCACCCAAGAGCCAACAAGTTTCAGAGCAAGACATACCAAGTTAATTCTCCAAACGCAGGACAGTAACCCTAAACATTAAAATACAGGCAGCCAAGTCACATTAAACCCACAGACACCTCAAAACTCACTACTGGACATTTCATTGCACTCCAGAGGGAAGAGATCCAGCTCCACCCACCAGAACACTGATGCAAGCTTCCCTAACAAGGAAACCTTGACAAGCCACTCGTCCAACCCCACCCACAGGGAGAAGCCTCCACAATAAAGAGGTACCACAAAATTTCAGTATAATGAAAATCCACCTGAAACACAGCAATCTAAACAAGATGAAAAGGCAGAGAAATATTCAGCAGGTAAAAGAACATGATAAATGTCCACCAAACTAAACAATAGAGGAGAGGACAGGGAGTCTACCTGAAAAAGAATTCAGAATAATGATAGTAAAAATGATCCAAAATCTTGAAAACAAAATGGAGTTACAGATAAATAGTCTGGAGACAAGGATTGAGAAGATGAAAGAAATGTTTAACAAGGACCCAGAAGAAATAAAAAGATCAATAATCAATTGATTATTCAATCAATAATGAATAATCCAATAACTGAGATTGAAATCACTCTGGAGGGAACCAACAGTAGAATAACTGAGGCAGAAGATAGGATAAGTGAGGTGGAAGATAGAATGGTAGAAATAAATGAAGCAGAGAGGGAAAAAGAATGAAAGAAATGAGGACAACCTCAGAGACCTCTACGACAATGTCAAATGCCCCAATATTTGAATCATAGAAGTCCCAGAAGAAGACAGAAAGAAAGGCCATGAGAAAATACTTGAGGAGATAATGATTGAAAACCTTCCTAAAATGGGGAAGGAAATAGCCACCAAAGTCCAAGAAACCCAGAGAGTCTCAAATAGGTGAAATCCAAGGCGAAACACCCAAGGGCACATATTAATCAAATTAATAAAGGTCAAACACAAAGAACAAATATTAAAAGCAGCAAGAGATAAATAACACACAAGGGGATTCTCATAAGGATAACAGCTGATCTTTCAATAGAAACTCTTCAGGCCAGAAGAGAATGGCAAGACATACTTAAAGTGATGAAAGAGAAAAACCTACAACCCAGATTACTGTACCCAGCAAGGATCTCATTCAAATATGAAGGAGAAATCACAAGCATTACAGCCAAGCAAAAGCTCAGAGAATTCAGCACCACCAAACCAGCTCTTCAACAAATGCTAAAGGATCTTCTCTAGACAGGAAACACAGAAAAGGTGTATAAACTCAAACCCAAAACAACAAAGTAAATGACAACAGGATCATATTTATCAATAATTACCTTAAAGGTAAATGGGTTGAATGCCCCAACCAAAAGACAAAGACTAGCTGAATGGATACAAAAACAAGACTTCTATATATGTTGTCTACAAGAGACCCACTACAAAAAAAGGGACACATGCAGACTGAAAGTAAAGGGCTGGAAAATATATTTCAGGCAAATATAGACCAAAAGAAAGCAGGAGTGGCAATACTCATATCAGATAAAATAGATTTTGAAATAAAGCCTGAGACAAAGGACACTACTAAGTGATCAAAGGATTAGTCCAAGAAGAAGATATAACAATTATAAATATATATGCACCCAACATAGGAGAACCACAATATGTAAGGTAAATGCTTACAAGTATGAAAGGGGAAATTAACAGTAACACAATAATAGTGGGAGACTTTAATACCTCACTCACCCTATGGATAGATCAACTAAACAGAAAATTAGCAAGGAAACACAAACTATAAATGATACAATGGACCAGTTATACCTAATTTATATCTATAGGCCATTTCACTCCAAAACAATGAATTGGACCTTTTCCCCAAGTGTACATGGAACCTTCTCCAGGATAGATCACATCCTGGGCCATAAATGTAGCCTTGAGAAATTCAAAAAAATTGATATCATTCTAAGCATCTTTTCTGATTCCAATGCGGTAAGATTAGATGTCAACTACAGGGAAGAAAAATATTAAAAATACAAACATATAGAGGCTAAACAACGTGCTTCTGAATAACAAATAAATCATAGAAGAAACCAAAATATTCATAGAAACAATGAAAATGAAAACACAAAAACACAAAACTATGGGACTCAGTAAAAGCAGTGTTAAGGGGAAGGTTTATAGCAATATAAGCTTACCTCAAGAAACAAGAGAAAAGTAAAATAAATAACCGAACTCTACACCTAGTTCCAGAAGAACATCTATTTCTGCTTTATTGACTATGCCAAAGCCTTTGACTGTGTGGATCACAATAAATTGTGGAAAATTCTGAGAGAGATGGGAATACCAGACCACCTGACCTGCCTCTTGAGAAATCTGTATGCAGGTCACAAAGCAACAGTTCGAACTGGACATGGAACAACAGACTGGTTCCAAATAGGAAAAGGAGTACGTCAAGGCTGTATATTGTCACCCTGCTTATTTAACTTCTATGCAGCGTACATCATGAGAAACGCTGGACTGGAAGAAACACAAGCTGGAATCTCAAGATTGCCAGGAGAAATATCAATAACCTAAGATATGCAGATGACACTACCCTTATGCAGAAAGTGAAGAGGAACTAAAAAGCCTCTTGATGAAAGTGACAGTGGAGAGTGGAAAAGTTGGCTTAAAGCTCAACATTCAGAAAACGAAGATCATGGCATCTGGCCCCATCACTTCATGGGAAATAGATGGGGAAACAATGGAAACAGTGTCAGACTTTATTTTTTGGCTCCAAAATCACTGCAGATGGTGACTGCAGCCATGAAATTAAAAGTTGCTTGCTCCTTGGAAGAAAAGTTATGACCAACCTAGATAGTATATTCAAAAGCAGACATTACTTTGCTGACTAAGGTCCATCTAGTCAAGGTTATAGTTTTTCCAGTAGTCATGTATGGATGTGAGAATTGGACTGTGAAGAAAGCTGAGTGCCAAAGAATTGATGCTTTTGAAGTGTGGTGTTGGAGAAGACTCTTGAGAGTCCCTAGGACTGCAAGGAGATCCAACCAGTCCATTCTGGAGGAGACCAGCCCTGGGATTTCTTTGGAAGGAATGATGGTAAAGCTGAAGCTCCCGTACTTTGGCCACCTCATGGGGACAGTTGACTCATTGGAGAAGACTCTGATGCTGGGAAGGATTGGGGGCAGGAGGAGAAGGGGACGACAGAGGATGAGATGGCTGGATGGCATCACTGACCCGAAGGACGTGAATCTGAGTGAACTCTAGGAATTGGTGATGGACAGGGAGACCTGGCGTGCTGCAATTCATGGGGCACAAAGAGTCAGACATGACTGAGTGACTGAACTGAACTGAACTCTACACCTAAAGCAAACTAGAAAAGGAAGATATGAAGAACTCCAGGGTTAGTAGAAGGAAAGAAATAATTAAAATTAGGGCAGAGATAAATGAAAGAAACAAAGGAGACCATAGCAAAAATCAACAAAGCTAAAAGCTGGTTCTTTGAGAAGATAAATAAAATAGACAAACCATTAGCCTGACTCATCAAGAAAGAAAAGGGAGAAGAATGAAATCAACAAAATGAGAAATGAAAATGAAGAAATCACAACAGAAAACACAGAAATACAAAGGTTCAAAAGAGACTACACTCAGAAACTATATGCCAATAAAAAGGACAACTTGGAAGAAATGGACAAATTCTCAAAAAAGTACAACTTTCCAAAACTGAACCAAGAAGAAATAGAAAATCTTAACAGACTCATCACAAGCAGGGAAATCAAAACTGTAATCAGAATTGTCCAGCAAACAAAAGCCAAGGACCAGACAGCTTCACAGCTGAATTCTACCAAAAATGTAGAGAAGAGCTAACACCTATTCTACTCAAACTCTTCCAGAAAATTACAGAGGACAGTAAACTTCCAAACTCATTCTATGAGGCCACCATCACCCTAATGCCAAAACCAGACAAAGAGGCCACAAAAAAAGAAATCTACAGGCCAATATCCCTGATGAACATGGATGCAAAAATCCTTAACAAAAATCTAGAAAACAGAATCCAACAAGATATTAACAAGCTCATATCATGACCAAGTGACCTTTATCCCGGGGATGCAAGGTTTCTTCAATATTCACAAATCAATCGATGTGATACACCACATTAACAAATTGAAAGATAAAAACCATGTGATTATCTCAATAGATGCAGAGAAAGCCTTTGACAAAATTCAACATCCATTTATGATAAAAACCCTTCAGAAAGCAGGAATAGAAGGAACATCAGTTCAGTTCAATTCAGTCACTCAGTCATGTCTGACTCTTTGCAATCCCATGAACTGCAGCATGCCAGGCCTCCCTGTCCATCACCAACTCCCGGAGTCCACTCAAACCTATGTCCATTGAGTTGGTGATGTCACCCAACCATCTCATCCTCTGTTGTCCCCTTCTCCTGCCCTCAGTCTTTCCCAGCATCAAGGTCTTTTCCAATGAGTCAGCTCTTTGCATCAGGTAAACCCACAGCAAACAATATACTCAATGGTGAAAAATTGAAAGCATTTCCCCTTAAATCAGGAACAAGACAAGGGTGCCCACTCTCACCACTCTCTTCTACACTACACTGTTTGCAGATGACATGATCCTCTACA
>SJXQ01005134.1:16083-150630 GCA_006408695.1 Aepyceros melampus | reverse complement strand
AAGGGAGAACCTCCTGGTGTTTCTCGAGTTGCAGCAGGTCCTTCTCGAGTTACGACGGGGACCTCAGGGACCTTCTCTTTTGGCCTCAGGAGAGACCAGTCTCCGTGTGAATGCCGAGGGAATTTTCAGGAATCCTCTCCAGTCGGTGGCGGGTCATAGGTCCACGTCTGGAGCTGCGGTCGCACCCTGAGCTTTGCTCGAAAGTGCTGACATGAAACTTGGGACCCTCTGGAGTGTCCACAGGGTGGTCAGGCCTCGTCTCGAGTGGAAACATGCACAGCCGCTCTCCTCCTGAGTGGTAGCAGCACTGTCAGGCTTCCAGTCGCGTTGACGCAGGGATCTGAGGCTTTCCCTTTAGATGCCACCAGGGCTGTCACACAAGCCAATATGGGGTCAGTCGATCCTCGGGGTGACAGTCGGGAGAGTGCAGGGAAATCAGGTTCATCTGGAGTGGATTGAGACTTCTGGTACTTGTGGCCTGATGGCACGATCCCTGAATTTCATCTCGACTCTCCTTTGGAGTGCACCTCCATCTGGTATGCAATGGGAACGCCGCGAATCCCTTCCCAACAAAGCACGGAAACTAACTCTCACCTGACGCTGAGGAGGGGACAAAAGGGCTCTTCTTGAGTTATGGCGGGACCCTCGGGGTTCCTGTCGAGTGGAGGCGCGTGTGTCCGGAAACTTCTTGAGTCGCAGCAAGGGAGTGAAGAACCCTTTCGAGGTCCAAGAGGGAAGGTGTGATTTCCCTCGACGTGCAGCAGCAGAAAAGGTCCTCAACGTGCAGGGAAGGGCGAACCTCCTGGTGTTTCTCGAGTTGCAGCAGGTCCTTCTCGAGTTACGACGGGGACCTCAGGGACCTTCTCGTGTGGCCTCAGGAGAGGCCAGTCTCCGTGCGAATGGCGAGGGACCTTTCGGGATTCACCTCCAGTCGGTGGCGGGTCCTAGGTCCACGTCTGGAGTTGTGGTCGGACCCTGAGCTTTGCTCGAAAGTGCTGACATGGGACTTGGTTCCCTGTGGAGTGTCCACAGGTTGGTCACGCCTCGTCTCGAGTGGAGACATGCACGCCCGCTCTCCTCCTGAGTGGTATCAGCACTGTCAGGCTTCCTGTCGCGTTGACACAGGGATCTGTGTCTTTCCCTCGAGATGCCACCAGGGCTTTCACACGTGCCAACATGGGGTCACTCGATCCCCGGGGTGACAGTCGAGAGAGTGCAGGGAAATCAGGTTCATCTGGAGGGGACTGAGACTTCTGGGTACTTGTGGCCTGATGGCACGATCCCTGGAGATCATCTCTACTCTCCTGTGGAGAGCACCTCATTCTCGTATGCAATGGGAGAGCCGCGAATCCCTTCCCGATGAAGCTCGGAAACTAACTCTCATCTCGCGTTGAGGAGGGGACAAAGGGCTCGTCTTGAGTTATGCCGGGACCCTCGGGGTTCCTGTCGAGTGGAGGCGCGTGTGTCCGGGAACTTCTTGAGTCGCAGCAAGGGAGTGAAGGACTCTTTCGAGGTCCAAGAGCGAATGTGTGATTTCTCTCGACAGTCAGCAGCAGAAAAGGGCCTCAACGTGCATGGAAGGGAGAACCTCCTCGTGTTTCTCGAGTTGCAGCAGGTCCTTCTCGAGTTACGACGGGGACCTCAAGGACCTACTCGTGTGGCCTCAGGAGAGGCCAGTCTCCGTGCGAATGGCGAGGGACTTTTCGGGATTCCTTGCCATTCGGTGGTGCATCCTAGGTCCACGTCTGGAGCAGCGGTCCCACCCTGAGCTTTGCTCGGAAGTGCTGACATGGGACTTGGTTCCCTCGGGAGTGTCCACACGGTGGTCAGGCCTCGTCTCCAGTGGAGACATGCACGCCCGCTCTCCTCCTGAGCGGTAGCAGCACTGTCAGTCTTCCTGTCACGTTGACACAGGGATCTGTGGCTTTCCCTTGAGATGCCACCAGGGCTGTCACACGTGTCACCATGGGGTGAATCGATCCTCGGTGTGTCAGTCAAGGCAGTGCAGGCAAATCTGGTTCATCTGGAGTAGATTGAGACTTCTGTGTACCTGTGGCCTGATAGCACGATCCCAGGAGTTCCTCTCGACCCTTGTGTGGAGAGCACCTCTTCCTGAGATGGGACGGGAACGCCTGGAATCCCTTCTCGACAAAGCACGGAAAGAAACCCTCATCTCGCGCTGAGGAGGGGACAATGGGCCTCCTTTTGAGTTGTGGCAGATCCCTCAGTTTTCCTGTCGTGTGCATGCGCATGTGCCAGGGAACTTCTTGAGTCGCATTAAGGGAGTGAAGGACCCTTTCGAGGTCCAAGATAGAAGGTGTGATGTCTCTCGACATTCAGCAGCAGAAAAGGGCCTCATCGAGCCTGGAAGGGAGAACCTCCTGTTGTTTTTCGAGTTGCAGCAGGTCCCTCTGAAGTTACAACGGGGACCTCAGAGACCTGCTCGTGTGGCCTCAGGAGAGGCGAGTTTCCGTGCAAATGGGAGGGACCTCTCGGGATTCCTCTCCAGTTGGTTGCGGGTCCTAGGTCCGCGTATCGAGCTGCGGCCAGACGCTGAGCTTTCCTCGAAAGTGCTGACATGGGATTTGGTTCCCTCTGGAGTGTCCACAGGTTTGTCAGGCCTCGGCTCCAGTGGAGACATGCATGCCCTCTCTCCGCCTGACCTGTAGCAGCACTGTCAGGCTTCCTGTCACGTTGACACAGGGATTTGTGGCTTTCCCTCGAGATGCCACCAGGGCTGCCACACGTGCCGCCATGGTGTGAGTCGATCCTCTGTGTGACAGTCGAGAGAGTGCTGGGAAATCAGGTTCATCTGGAGTGGATTGAGACTTCTGTGTACTTGTGGCCTGATGGCACGATCCCTGGAGTTCCTCTCGACTGTCCTGTGGAGAGCACCTCCTCCTGGTATGCGATTGGACTGCCGTGAATCCCTTCCCGACGAAGTACAAATAGTAACCCTCAACTCCTGCTGAGGAGGGGACAATGGTGCTCATCTTGAGTTGTGGAGGAACACTCGGGTTTCCTGTCGAGTGGAGGCGTGTGTATTGGGGAACCTCTTGAGTCGCACCAAGGGAGTGAAAGACCCTTTCGAGGTCCAAGAGGGAAGGTGTGATTTCGCACGACATGCAGCAGCAGAAAAGGGCCTCAACGTGCCTGAAAGGTAGAACCTCCTTGTGTTTGTCGAGTTCAAGCAGGTCCTATTCGAGTTATGACAGGGACTTCAGGGAACTGCTCATGTGGCCTCAGGAGAGGCCAGTCTCCATACGAATGGTGAGGGACCTCTCAGGATTCCGCCAGTTGGTGGCAGATCCTCTGTTCTCGTCTAGAGCTCAGGCCGGACCCTGAGATTTAATCGAAAGTGCTGACATGGGACTTGGGTCCCTCTGGAGCTTCCACAGTGGAGTAAGGCCTCGGCTCGAGTGGAGACATGCAGGCCAGCTATCTTCCTGAGCTGTAGCAACACTGTCAGTCTTCTATTGCGTTGACACAGGGATCTGTGGCTTACCTCGAGATGCCACCAGGGCTGTCACACGTGCCACCATGGGGTGAGTCGATCCTCGGTGAGACAGTCGAGGCAGTGCTGTGAAATCTGGTTCATCTGGAGTGGATTGAGACTTCTGGGTACCTGTGGCCTGAAAGCACGATCCCTGGAGATCATCTCGACTCTCGTGTGGAGAGCACCACCTCCTGAGATGCGACGGGAATGCCGGAAATTCCTTCCTGACGAAGCAGGGAAAGGAACCCTCATATCGAGCTGAGGATGGGACAACGGGGCGGTTCTTGAGTTGTGGTGGGACCCCCGGGAATCCTCTCGAGTGGAGCGCGTGTATCGGGGAACTTCCTATGGGACTTGGGTCCCTCTGGAGTGTCCACAGGGTGGTCAAGCCTCGTCTGGAGTGGAGACATGCACGCCCGCTCTCCTTCTGAGCTGTAGCAGCACTGTCAGGCTTCCTGTCGCGTTGACAACGGGATCTGGGTCTTTCCCTCGAAATGCGACCAGGGATGTAACACGTGCCACCATGGGTTGATTCGATCCTCAGGCTGAGAGTCGTTGTGCAGGGAAATCTGGTTCTTCTGGAATGGATTGAAATTTCTGGGTACCTGTGGCCAGATAGCACGATCCCTGGATTTCCTCTAGACTCTCGTGAGGAGAGCACCTCCCCCTGATATGCGCTGGGAACGCCGGGAATCCCTTCCCGATGAAGCAGAGAAAGGAACCCACATCTCGTGCTGAGGAGGGGACAACGGGGCTTCTCTTGAGTTGTGGTGGGTCCCTCGGGGTTCCTCTCGAGGGGAGGCACGTTTGTCGGGGAACTTCTTGAGTCGCAACAAGGGAGTGAAGGATCCTTTCGAGGTCCAAGAGGGATGGTGCGATTTCCCTCGACATGCGGCAGCGGAAAAGGGCCTCAACGCGCCTGGAAGGGAGAACCTCCTGGTGTTTCTCGAGTTGCGGCAGGTCCTTCTCGAGTTATTACGGGGATCTCAGGGACCCGCTCGTGTCGCCTCAGGAGAGGCCAGGCTCCGTGCAAATGTTGAGGTTCCTCTCGGGATTTCTCTCCTGTTGGTGGCGGGTCCTACGTCCTCGTCCAGAGCTGCGGCCGGACCCTGAGGTTTCCTTGAAAGTGCAGACATGGGACTTAGGCCACTCCAGAGTATCCACAGGTGAATCAGACCTCGTCTCCAGTGGAGACATGCACACTCGCTCTCCCCCTGAGCTGCAGCAGCACTGTCAGGCTTTCTGTCACTTTCCCACGGGATCTGTGGCTTTGCTTGTGGTGCCACCAGGGCTATCACACGTGTCACCATGCGGTGAGTCGATCTTCGCGGTGACAGTCGAGGCAGTGCAGGTAAATCAGGTTTATCTGGAGTGGATTGACATTTTTGGATACTTGTGGCCTGATGGCACATTACCTGGAGTTCCTCTCGAGTCTCCTGTGAAGAGCACCTCCTACGGAGATGCGACAGGAATGCCGAGAATCCCTTCCCGACGAAGCAGGTAAAGGAACCCTCTTCTCGAGCTGAGGAGGGGACATCGTGTCACCTCTTGAGTTGTGGCGGGACCCTGGGGGTTCCTCTCGAGTGGAGGCGCATGTGTCGGAGAACTTCTTGAGTCGCAGTAAGGGAGTGAAGGACCCTTTCGAGGTCCAAGAGGGAAGGTGTAACTTCCCTCGACATGTGGCAGCCGAAAAGGGCCTCAAGGCGACTGGAAGGGAGAACCTCCTGGTGTTTCTCGAGTTGCAGCAGGTCCTTCTTGGGTTACGACAGGGACAACAGGGACCCGCTCCTGTGGCCTCAGGAGAGGCCAGTCTCCGTGCGAATGGCAAGGGACATCTCGGGATTCCTCTCCAGTCGGTGGCAGGTCCTCTGGCCTCGTCTGCATCTGTTGCCAGACCCTGAGTTTCCTCGAACGTGCTGACATGGGACTTGGGTCCCTCCGGAGTGTCCACAGGGGAGTCAGGCCTCGTCTCCAGTGGAGACATGCATGCCCGCTTTCCTCCTTAGCTGTAGCAGCACTGTCAGGCTTCCTGTCACTTTCACCCAGGGATCTGTTGCTTTGCTGGAGGTGCCACAAGTGCTATCACACGTGTCATCATGGGGTGAGTCGATCCTAGCAGTGACAGTCGAGGCAGTGCAGGTAAATCAAGTTCATCTGGAGTGTATTGAGACTTCTGGATACTTGTGGCCTGATGGCACATTCCCTGGAGTTCCTCTCGACTCTCCTGTTAAGAGCACCTCCTCCTGAGATGTGAGGGGAAGGCCGGGAAACCCTTCCCGACGAAGCAGGAAAAGGAACTCTCATCTCAAGCTGAGGAGGGGACAACGGGGCTCCTCTTGAATTGCGGCGGGACCCTCGGGGTTCCTCTCGAGTGGAGGCGCGTGTGTCGGGAAACTTCTTGAGTCACAGAGGGGAGTGATGGCCCCTTTTGAGGTCCAAGAGGGAAGGTGTGATTTCCCTCAGCATGCGGCAGGGGAAAAGGGCCTCAACGCGACTGGAAGGGAGAACCTTCTGGTGTTTCTCGAGTTGCGGCAGGACCTTCTTGAGTTACGACGGGGACTTCTGGGACCCACTCCTGTGGCCTCAGGAGAGGCCAGTCTCCGTGCGAATGGCGAGGGACCTCTGGGAAGTCCTCTCCAGTCAGTGGCGGGTCCTCTGTCCTTGTCTGGAGCTGCGGCCGGACCCTGAGTTTCCTCTAACGTGCTTACATGGGACTTGGGTCCCTCTGGAGTGTCCACAGTGGAGTCAGGCCTCGTCTCGAGTGGAGACATGCACGCCAGCTATCATCCTCAGCTTAGCAACACTGTCAGGCTTCTGGTCGCATTGAAACATGGGTCTGTGGCTTTCCCTCGAGGTGCCACCAGGGCTGTCACACGTGCCACCATGGGGTGAGTCGATCCTCGGGGTGACTGTCCAGACAGTGCAGGGAAATCAGGTTCATCTGGGGTGGATTGAGACTTCTAGGTATTTGTGGCCTGATGGCACGATCCCTGGAGTTAACTCGACTCTCCTGTGGAGAGCACTTCCTCCTGATATGCAATGGGAACGCCGGGAATCCCTTCCCGACGAAGCACGGAAAGTAACCATCATCTCGCGCTGATGAGGGGACAATGGGGCTCCCCTTGAGTTGTGGTGGGACTCTCGGGGTTCCTCTCAAGTGGAGGCTCGTGTGTCGGGGAACTTCTTGAGTCACAGCAAGGGAGTGAATGACCCTTTCCAGGTTCAAGAGGGAAGAAGTGATTTTCCTCGACATGCGGCAGCGGAAAAGGGCCTCAACGCGCCTGGAAGGGAGAACCTCCTGTGTTTCTCGGGTTGCGGCAAGTCCTTCTCGAGTTACGACGGGAACCTCTGGGACCCGCTCATGTGGCCTCAGGAGAGGCCAGGCTCCGTGCAAATGGCGACTTACCTCTCGGGATTCCTCTCCAGTTGGTGGAGGGTGCTAAGTCCTCGTCCAGAGCTGCGGCAGGACCCTGAGGTTTCCTCGAAAGTGCTGACATGGGACTTGGGTCCCTTCAGAGTGTCCAGAGGGGAGTCAGGCCTCGTCTCCAGCGGAGACATGCTCGCCCGCTCTCCTCCTGCACTCTAGCAGCACTGTCAAGCTTCCTGTCACTTTTACCCAGGGATCTGTGGCTTTGCTCGAGGTGCCACCAGAGCTATCACACATGTCACCATGCGATGAGTCGATCCTCGCAGTGACAGTCGAGACAGTGCAGGCAAATCAGGTTCATCTTGAGTGGATTGAGATATCTGGATACTTGTTCCCTGATGACACATTCCCTGGAGTTCCTCTTGACTCTCGTGTGAAGAGCACTTCCTCCTGAGATGCGAAGCAAAGGCCGGGAATTCACTCCCGATGAAACAGGGAGAAGAACCCTCATCTCGAGCTGAGAAGGGGACAGCGGAGCTCCTCTTGAGTTGTGGCGGGACCCTTGGGGTTCCTGTCGAGTGGAGGCGCGTGTGTCAAGGAAGTTCTTGAGTCGCCGCAAGGGAGTGAAGGACCCTTTCGAGTTCCAAGAGGGAAGGTGTGATTTCGTGTAGGAAGCCAGCGCGAGGAATCCCACCCATGAGAGAGGCATGAGGCACACTCAGATGGCAGAGCAATCTGAGTCATCGGATTTCTCCCTGGTTTTTCTTGAGCATGTGCCCAAATAATAAAATTTGTTCTGTATTTGTCTGTTTCTCCACTATTTTCTGCCAGTTTCTCAGATAGAGTTAATTCACTGTCTTAGCTCCCTGCACTTGTAAGGAGTGTTGCAGCCCAACCCCCTTTGATAATGCTCTAGCCTGCCTAAACAGATTCCTTTGACCTTTTACAAGCCTGTGAATTGCTCGCAACCCCCAGCTGTGAGGGGCAGAAGAGCCTTGAAGTGTCTTAAGTTACAAACTAACTTCTCTTAAGAGCCAAAGCCTTAATAGATTTATTTCACTGTTGCTTCAATGACTGTTGCCAGACCTCCTTATCTGCACCTGGAAGTTTCTGCTATACAAACTATATTTGGTGATAGAAATGTAGCAGATTTTTTTTGATGTTAGCAACACTAGGCCTTTGAGTTAATTGTTTCTTTTATAAATCATTTGTACTCCTGTTTGCTGTGTCCTTGCATTTATGAAAACCAAATCTTGTTTAGCAACTCCCGAGAATGGCGCCAGACCTTGGAAAAACTAACACTTATCAGAGAAGAGCTGTAAATTGTCGAATTGGCCTTTTGGCTGGAAGATCATGTAAATTACCTAAGACTTGTGTATACAATTAGGTATGCAGAGACTAAGCCTGCTCTCGATAAGAGTCAGGGCTGCTGTCATTGCCAAAAAATTTGTGTAACTCATTGATCTTCATGGTATAAAAAGGGGATGGGAAAAATAAAGTTTGGACCAGTGTCTCTCGGGAACAGATTCTCAGAGCGGTTTTCATTCCTCAGACCAGAATTTCTCAGACCGGTTCTGCAGGCCGGTCTCTCCGACGACTCACTCTCCTAGACTTGTTCTTTAGGGACATCTGTCTCCCACACCTCTCTCTCTCTACTTTTCTGTCCTCTTGTGCTTTACCTCCAGGCTGAATTCCCATCTGGAGCGGGAGGCTCAACACGTCTACTTACTTGCCCTGGCTATAAGTTCTGCGAGAAAAGTGGACCCACGGTGGGGCACCTTTAGAGATTCAAGCGGATGCCAGTGGCCTACGTAGATGGGGCAAACCTCTTGTCTTGAGGTTTTATTGGCTTTCCCCGTAAACCAAGTTATTCAGCCTCCTATTTTCATTAATTTCCTACTGTTCGATCCTGTCCTGAGCTATCCTGTCCTATCCTGTCCTATCCTTTCCTATCCGCCTGCTCCGTCCCAACTTTGAGCATCCCTGGATCCACCAAGGCTGGTCCCCGGCGATTTCGCTCGACATGCAGCAGCAGAAAAGTGCTTGAAAGCGCCTGGAAGGGAGAACCTCCTGGTGTTTCGCGAGTTGCAGCAGGTCCTTCTCGAGTTACGACGGGGACCTCAGAGACCCGCCCGTGTGGACTCAGGAGATGCCAGTCTCCGTGCGAATGGCGAGGGACCTCTCGGGATTCCTCTCCAGTCGGTGGCGGGTCCTAGGTCCGCGGCTAGACCTTTGGCCGGACGATGAGCTTTTCTCGAAAGTGCTGACATGGGACTTGGGCCACATGGAGTGTCCACAGGGTGGTCAGGCCTCGTCTCGATTGGAGACACGCCTGCTCTCCTCCTGAGCTGTAGCAGCACTCAGGCTTCATGTCGCGTTGACACAGGGATCTGTGGCTTTCCCTCGAGATGCCAACAGGGCTGTCACACATGCCAACATGGGTTTAGTCGATCCTCGGGGTGACAGTAGAGGCATTGCAGGGAAATCTGGTTCATCTGGAGTGGATTGAGACTTCTGGGTACTTGTGGCCTGATGGCACAATCCCTGGAGTTCCTCTCGACTCTCCTCTGGAGAGCACCTTCTCCTGATATGGGGTGGGAACGCCGCGAATCCCTTCCCGAGGAAACACGGAAAGTAACCATCATCTTGAGCTGAGGAGGGGACAACGGGGCTCCTCTTGAGTTGTGGTGGGACCCTCGGGGTTCCTGTCGAGTGGAGGCGCGTGTGTCCGGGAACTTCTTGAGTCGCAGCAAGGGAGTGAAGGACCCTTTCGAGGTCCAAGAGGGAAGGTGTGATTTCGCTCGACATGCAGCAGCAGAAAAGGGCCTCAACTCGCCTGAAAGGGAGAACCTCCGGGTGTTTCTCGAGTTGCAGCAGTTCCTACTCGAGTTAAGATGGGGACCTCAGGGAACTGCTCATGTGGCCTCAGGAGAGGCCAGTCTCCGTGCGAATGGGGAGGTACCTTCTGGGATTCCTCTCCAGTCAGGGGCGGGTCCTAGGTCCGCGTCTGGAGCTGCGCTGGACCCTGAGCTTTGCTCAAATGTTCTGACATGGGACTTGGGTCCCTCTAGAGTGTCCACAGGAGAGTCAGGCCTCGTCGCCAGTGGAGACATGCACGCCAGCTTTCCTTCTGAGATGTAACAGCACTGTCAGGCTTCCTGTCACTTTCACCCAGGGATCTGTGGCTTTGCTCGAGGTGCCACCAGGGCTATTACATGTTTCACAATGGGGTGAGTCGATTCTCGTGGTGACAGTCGAGGCACTGCAGGCAAATCAGGTTCATCTGGAGTGGACTGAGATTTCTCCACACTTGTGGCCTGATGGCACATTCCCTGGAGTTCCTCTCGAGTCTCCTGTTAAGAGCCCCTCCTGCTGAGATGCGACGGGAACACCAGGAATCCCTTCCTGACGAAGCAGGGTAATGAACCCTCATCTCGAGCTGAAGAGGGCACAACGGAACTCCTCTTGAGTTGTGGCGGGACCCTCGGGGTTCCTCTCGAGTGGAGGCGCGTGTGTCGGCGAACTTCTTGAGTCGCAGCAAGGGAGTGAAGGAACCTTTCGAAGTCCAAGAGTGAAGCTGTTATTTCCCTCGACATGCGGCAGTTGAAAAGGACCTCAACGTGACTGGAAGGGAGAATCTTCTTGTTTACCAAGTTGCGGCAGGTCATTCTCGAGTTACGACGGGGACCTCTGGGACTCGTTCGTGTGGCCTCAGGAGAGGCCAGTCTCCGTGCGAATGACGAGAGATATCTCGGGATTCCTCTCCAGTTGGTGGCGGGTCCTTGGTCCGAGTCTGGAGCTGTGGCCGGACCGTGAAGTTTCCTCGAACATGCTGACATGGGACTTGGGTCGCTCTGGAGTGTTCACAGTGGAGTCAGGTCTCGTCTCAAGTGGAGACATGCAAACCCACTCTCCTCCTGAGCTGTAGCTGCACTGTCAGGCTTCCTGTCATTTTCACCCATCGGGGACCTCTGGGACTCGTTCGTGTGGCCTCAGGAGAGGCCAGTCTCCGTGCGAATGACGAGAGATATCTCGGGATTCCTCTCCAGTTGGTGGCGGGTCCTTGGTCCGAGTCTGGAGCTGTGGCCGGACCGTGAAGTTTCCTCGAACATGCTGACATGGGACTTGGGTCGCTCTGGAGTGTTCACAGTGGAGTCAGGTCTCGTCTCAAGTGGAGACATGCAAACCCACTCTCCTCCTGAGCTGTAGCTGCACTGTCAGGCTTCCTGTCATTTTCACCCAGGGATCTGTAGCTTTGCTCACGGTGCCACCAGGGCTATCACACGTGTCACCATGGGGTGAGTCGATCCTCGCGGTGACAGTTGAGACAGTGCAGGCAAATCAGGTTCATCTGGATTGGATTGAGATTTCTGGATACTTGTGGCCTGATGGCACATTCCCTGGAGTTCCTCTCGACTCTCCTGTGAAGAGCACCTCCTCCGAGATGCGAAAGGAACGCCGGGAATCCCTTCCCGATGAAGCAGGGAAAGGAACCCTCATGTCGAACAGAGGAGGTGACCACGGGACTCTTCTTGAGTTGTGGCGGGACCCTCGGGTTTCCTCTCGAGTGGAGGCGCGTGTGTCGGGGTACTTCTTCAGTCACAGAGGGGAGTGAAAGACCCTTTCTAGGTCCAAGAGGGAAGGTGTGATTTCCCTCGACATGTGGCAGTGGAAAAGGGCCTCAACGCGACTGGAAGGGAGAACCTTCTGGTGTTTCTCGAGTAGTGGCAGGTCCTTCTCGATTTACAACAGGAACCTCTGGGACCCACTTGTGTGGCCTCAGGAGAGGCCACTCTCCGTGTGAATGGCGAGGGACCTCTGGGGATTCCTCTTCAGTCGGTGGCCGGTCCTCTGTCCTTGTCTGGAGCTCCGAGCGGACCCTGAGGTTTCCTCGAACGTGCTGACATGCGACTTGGATCCCACTGGAGTGTCCACAGTGGAGTCAGGCCTCGTCTCGAGTGGAGACATGCATGCCAGCTATCCTCCAGAGCTGTAACAACGCTGTCAGGCTACCTGTCGTGTTGAAACAGGGGTCTGTGGCTTTCCCTCGAGGTGTCACCAGGGCTGTCACACGTGCCACCATGGGGTGAGTCGATCTTTGGGGTGACAGCCGAGACAGTGCAGGGAAATCAGGTTCATCAGAAGTGGATTCAGACTTCTGGGTCCTTGTGGCCTGATGGCACGATCCCTGGAGTTCCTCTCGACTCTCCTGTGGAGAGCACCTCGTCCTGATATGCGATGGGAACGCCGCGAATCCCTTCCCGACGAACCACAGAAAGTAACCCTCATCTCGCGCTGAGGAGGGAACAACGGGGCTCCTCTTGAGTTGTGGTGGGACCCTCGGAGTGCCTGTCGAGTGGAGGCGCATGTGTCAGGGATCTTCTTATGAGTCGCATCAATGGCGTGAAGGACCCTTTCGAGGTCCAAGAGGGAAGGTGTGATTTCACTCGACATGCAGCAGCAAAAAGGGCCTCAACGTGCCTGGAAGGGACAACCTCCTGGTGTTTCTCGCGTTCAGCAGGTCCTTCTCGAGTTATGACAGGGACCTCAGTGCCCTGCTCATGTGGCCTCAGGAGAGGTCAGTCTCCGTGCGAATGGCGAGGGACCTCGCAGGATTCCTCTCCAGTCAGTCGCGGGTCCTATGTCTGCGTCTGGAGTTGGGCCCGGAACCTGAGCTTTGCTTGAAAGTGCTGACATGGGACTTGGGTCCCTCTGGAGTGTCCACAGGGTGGTCAGGCCTCGTCTCGAGTGGACACACACACGCCCGCTCTCCTCCGGAGCTGTAGCAGCACTGTCAGGCTTCCTGTCACGTTGACACAGGAATCTGTGTCTTTCCCTCGAGATGCCACCAGGGCTGTCACACGTGCCACCATCCGGTGAGTCGATCGTCGGGGGTGAAAGTCGAGAGAGTGCAGGGAAATCAGGTTCATCTGGAGTGGATTGAGACTTCTGGGTACTTGTGGCCTGATGGCAGGATCCCTGGAGTTCCTCTGGACTCTACTGTGGAGAGCACCTCCTCCTGAGATGCGACGGGAGCAACGGGAATCCCTTCCCGATGAAGCAGAGAAAGGAACCTGCTTCTCGAGCTGAGGAGGGGACAACGGGGCTCCTCTTGAGTTGTGGCGAGAACCTCGGGGTTCCTCTCGAGTGGAGGCGCTTGTGTCGGGGAACTTCTTGAGTCGCAGCAAAGGAGTGAAAGACACTTTCGAGGTCCAAGAGTGAAGTTGTGATTTGACTCGACATGTGGCAGTGGAAAAGGACCTCAACGTGCCTGGAAGGGAGAACCTCTGGGTGTTTCTGGAGTTGTGGCAAGTCCTTCTCGAGTTACGACGAGGACCTCAGGGACCTTCTCATGTGGCCTCAGGAGAAGCCAGTCTCGGTGCGAATGGCGAGGGACCTCTCGGGATTCCTCTCCAGTCGGTGGCGGATCCTCTGTCCTCGTCTGGAGCTGCGGCCGGACTCTGAGGTTTCCTCGAACGTGCTGAATGGGACTTGGGCCCCTCCAGAGTGTCCATAGGGGATTCAGGCCTCGTCTGCAGTGGAGACATGCACGCCTGCTTTCCTCCTGAGCTGTAGCAAAACTGTCAGGCTTCCTGTCACTTTCATCCAGGGATGTGTGGCTTTGTTCGTGGTGCCAGCAGGGCAATCACACGTTTCACCATGAGGTGAGTCGATCCTCGCGGTGACAGTTGAGACAGTGCAGGCAAATCAGATTCATCTGGATTGGATTGAGATTTCTGGATACTTGTGGCCTGATGGCACATTCCGTCGAGTTCCTCTCGACTCTCCTGTGAAGAGCACCTCCTTCTGAGATGCAATGGGAACGCCGGGAATCCCTTCCCGACGAAACAGGTAATGGAACCCTCATCTCGAGCAGATGAGGGGACAACGGGGCTCCTCTTGAGTTGTGGTGGGACCCTCGGGTTTCCTCTCGAGTGGAGGCGCGTGTGTCGGGGTACTTCTTGAGTCGCAGAATGGAGTGAAGGACCCTTTTGAGGTCCAAGAGGGAAGGTGTGATTTCCCTCAACATGCGGCAGTGGTAAAGGGCCTCAACACGACTGGAAGAGAGAACCCTCTGTTGTTTCTCGAGTTGCGGTAGGTCCTTCTTGAGTTACGACGGGAACCTCTGGGACCCGCTCGTGTGGCCTCAGGAGAGGCCAGTCTCCATGCAAATGGCGAGGGACCTCTCGGGATTCTTCTCCAGTCGGTGGCGGTTCCTCTGTCCTCTTCTGGAGCTGAGGCCGGATCCTGAGGTTTCCTTGAACGTGCTGACATGGGACTTGGGTCCCTCTGGATTGTCCACAGTGGAGTCAGGGCTCGGCTCGAGAGGAGACATGCACGCCAGCTATCCTCCTGAGCTGCAGCAACACTGTCAGGCTTTCTCTCCATTGAAACAGGGGTCTCTGGCTTTCCCTCGAAGTGCCACCGGGGCTGTCACACGTGCCACCATGGGGTGAGTCGATCCTCGAGGTGACAGTCGAGGCAGTTCAAGCACATCAGTTTCATCGGAGTGGATTGATACTTCTGGGTACCTGTGTCCTGATAGCATGATCCCTGGAGGTCCTCTCGACTCTCGTGTGGAGAGCACCTCCTCCTGAGATGCGACGGGAACAACGGAAATACCTTCCCGCCGAAGCAGAGAAACGAACCCGCATCTCGAGCGGAGGAGGGAACAACAGGGCTCCTCTTGAGTTGTGGCGGGACCCTCGGGGTTCCTCTCGAGTGGAGGCGCTTGTGTCAGGGAACTTCTTGAGTCGCAGCAAGGGAGTGAAAGACACTTTCAAGGTCCAAGCGGGAAGTTGTAATTTCCCTTGACATGTGGCACCGGAAAAGGACCTAAATTTGCCTGGAAGGGAGAACCTCCGGGTGTTTCTGGAGTTGTGGCAGGTCCTTCTCGAGTTACGACGGGGCCTCAGGGACCTGCTCGTGAGGCCTCAGGAAAGGCCAGTCTCCATGCCAATGGCGAGGGACCTCTCAGAATTCCTCTCCAGTCAGTGTTGGGTCCTCTATCCTCGTCTGGAGCTGCGGCCGGAACCTGAGGTTTCCTCGAACGTGCTGACATGGGACTTGGGCCCCTCCGGAGTGTCCACAGGGGAGTCAGGCTTCGTCTCCATTGCAGACATGCACACCCACTCTTCTCCTGAGATGTAGCTGCACTGTCAGGTTTCTGTCACTTTCACCCAGGGATCTGTGGCTTTGCTCGCGATACAACCAGGACTATCACACGTGTCATCATGGGGTGAGTCGATCCTCGCGGTGACAGTCGAAGCAGTGCAGGCAAATCAGGTTCATCTGGAGTGGATTGAGATTTCTGGATACTTGTGGCCTGATGGCACATTCCCTGGAGTTCCTCTCGACTCTGCTTTGAAGAGCACCTCCTCCTGAGATGCCACGGAATGCCAGGTATCCCTTTCTGACGAAGCAGTTAAAGGAACCCTCATCTGAAGCTGAGGAGGGGACAAAGGGGCTCCTCCTGAGTTGTGGCAGGACCCTCGGGGTTCCTCTTGAGTGGAGGCACACGTGTAGGGGACTTCTTGAGTCCCAGTAAGGGAGTGAAGGACCCTTTCGAGGTCCAAGAGGGAAGGTGTGATTTCGCTCGACATGCAGCAGCAGAAAAGGGCCTCAACGCGCCTGGAAGGGAGAACCTCCTGGTGTTTCTCGAGTTCAGCAGGTCCTTCTCGAGTTATTACAGGGACCTCAGGGCCCTGCTCGTGTGGCCTCAGGAGAGGTCAGTCTCTGTGTGAATCACAAGGGACTCTCAGGATTCATCTCCAGTCGGTCGCAGGTCATATGTCTGCATCTGGAGGTGCAGCCGGACCCTGAGCTTTGCTCTAAACTGCTGACATGGGACTTGGGTCCCTCTCAGTGTCCACAGGGTGGTCAGGTCTCATCTCGAGTGGACACATGCACGCCCGCTTTCCTCCTGAGCTGTAGCAGCACTGTCAGGCTTCCGGTCGCGTTGACACAGGAATCTGTGTCTTTCCTTCGAGATGCCATCAGGGCTTTCACACGTGTCACCATGGGGTGAGTCGATCCTCGAGGTTAAGGTCGAGGCAGTGCAGGGAAATCAGGTTCATCTGGAGTGGATTGAGACTTTTGGGTACTTGTGGCCTGATAGTAAAATCCCTGGAGTTCCTCTCGACCCTTGTGTGGAGAGCACCTCCTCCTGAGATGAGACCAGAACGTCGGGAATCCCTTCCCGATGAGGCAGGGAAAACAACCATCATCTCGAGCTGAGGAGGGGACCACGGGGCTCCTCTTGAGTTGTGGCGGGACCCTCGGGGTTCCTCTCGAGTGGAGGTGCGTGTGTCAGCGAACTTCTTGAGTCGCAGCAAGGGAGTGAAGGACCCTTTCGAGGTCCAAGAGTGAAGGTGTGATTTGCCTCGACATGCGGCAGTTGAAAAAGGCCTCAACGTGACTGGAAGGGAGAACCTTCTTGTGTTTACCAAGTTGCGGCAGGTCATTCTCGAGTTACGACGGGGACCCCTGGGACTCGCTCGTGTGGTCTCAGGAGAGGCCAGTCTCCGTACGAATGACGAGAGACATCTCGCATTCCTCTCCAGTTGGTGGCGGGTCCTAGGTCCGAGTCTGGAGCTGCAGCCGGACCCTGAAGTTTCCTCGAACGTGCTGACATGGGACTTGGGTCCCTCTGGAGTGTTCACAGTGGAGTCAGGTCTCGTCTCGAGTGGAGACATGCACACCCGCTCTCCTCCTCAGCTGTAGCAGCACTGTCAGGCTTCCTGTCATTTTCACCCAGGGATCTGTAGGTTTGCTCACGGTGCCACCAGGGCTATCACACGTGTCACCATGGGGTGAATCGATCCTCGCGGTGACGGTTGAGACAGTGCAGGCAAATCAGGTTCATCTGGATTGGATTGAGATTTCTGGATACTTGTGGCCTGATGGCACATTCCCTGGAGTTCCTCTCGACTCTCCTGTGAAGAGCACCTCCTCCTGAGATGCGACAGGAATGCCGGGAATCCCTTCCCGACGAAGCAGGGAAAGGAACCCTCATGTCGAGCAGAGGAGGTGACAACGGGGCTCCTCTTGAGTTGTGGCGGGACCCTCAGGGTTCCTCTCGAGTGGAGGCGCCTGTGTCGGGGTACTTCTTGAGTCACAGAATGCAGTAAAGGACCCTTTCGAGGTCCAAGAGGGAAGGTGTGATTTCCCTCGACATGCAGCAGCAGAAAAGGGCCTCAACGCGACTGGAAGAGAGAACCCTCTGGTGTTTCTCGAGTTGCGGTAGGTCCTTCTCGAGTTACGACGGGTACCTGAGGGACCCGCTCGTGTGGCCTCAGGAGAGGCCAGTCTCCGTGCAAATGGCGAGGGACCTCTCGGGATTCCTCTCCAGTCGGTGGCCGGTTCTCTGTCCTCGTCTGGAGCTGGGGCCGGACCCTGAGGTTTCCTCGAACGTGCTGACATGGGACTTGGGTCCCTCTGGATTGTCCACAGTGGAGTCAGGCCTCGGCTCGAGAGGAGACATGCACGCCAGCTATCCTCCTGAGCTGCAGCAACACTGTGAGGCTTCCTCTCCATTGAAACAGGCGTCTCTGGCTTTCCCTCGAGGTGCCACAGGGCTGTCACACGTGCCACCATGGGGTGAGTCGATCCTCGAGGTGACAGTCGAGGCAGTTCAAGCACATCAGTTTCATCTGGAGTGGATTGATACTTCTGGGTACCTGTGTCCTGATAGCACGATCCCTGGAGGTCCTCTCGACTCTCGTGTGGAGAGCACCTCCTCCTGAGATGCGACGGGAACAACGGAAATCCCTTCCCGCCGAAGCAGAGAAACGAACCCGCATCTCGAGCTGAGGAGGGAACAACGAGGCTCCTCTTGAGTTGTGGCGGGACCCTCGGGGTTCCTCTCGAGTGGAGGCGCTTGTGTCAGGGAACTTCTTGAGTCGCAGCAAGGGAGTGAAAGACACTTTCAAGGTCCAAGTGGGAAGTTGTAATTTCCCTTGACATGTGGCACCGGAAAAGGACCTAAATTTGCCTGGAAGGGAGAACCTCCGGGTGTTTCCGGAGTTGTGGCAGGTCCTTCTCAAGTTACGATGGGGCCTCAGGGACCTGCTCGTGTGGCCTCAGGAAAGGCCAGTCTCCGTGCCAATGGCGAGGGACCTCTCAGAATTCCTCTCCAGTTGGTGTTGGGTCCTCGATCCTCGTCTGGAGCTGCGGCCGGAACCTGAAGTTTCCTGGAACGTGCTGACATGGGACTTGGGCCCCTCCGGAGTGTCCACAGGGGAGTCAGGCCTCGTCTCCATTGCAGACATGCACACCCACTCTCCTCCTGAGATGTAGCCACACTGTCAGGTTTCTCTCACTTTCACCCAGGGATCTGTGGCTTTGCTCACGGTGCAACCAGGACTATCACACGTGTCATCATGGGGTGAGTCGATCCTCGCGGTGACAGTCGAAGCAGTGCAGGCAAATCAGGTTCATCTAGAGTGGATTGAGATTTCTGGATACTTGTGGCCTGATGGCACATTCCCTGGAGTTCCTCTCGACTCTGCTTTGAAGAGCACCTCCTCCTGAGATGCCACGGAACACCAGGAATCCCTTCCCGACGAAGCAGTTAAAGGAACACTCATCTGAAGCGAGGAGGGGACAAAGGGGCTCCTCCTGAGTTGTGGCAGGACCCTCGGGGTTCCTCTCGAGTGGAGGCGCATGTGTCGGGGAACTTCTTGAGTCCCAGTAAGGGAGTGAAGGACCCTTTCTAGGTCCAAGAGGGAAGGTGTGATTTCCCTCAACATGCGGCAGTGGAAAAGGGCCTCAACGCGACTGGAAGGGAGAACCTTCTGGTGTTTCTCGAGTAGCGGCAGGTCCTTCTCAATTTACGACGGGGACCTCTGGGACCCACTCGTGTGGCCTCAGGAGAGGCCAGTCTCCGTGTGAATGGCGAGGGACCTCTTCGGATTCCTCTCCAGACGGTGGCGGGTCCTCTGTCCTTGTCTGGAGCTCCGAGCGGACCCTGAGGTTTCCTCGAACGTGCTGACATGCGACTTGGATCCCACTGGAGTGTCCACAGTGGAGTCAGGCCTCGTCTCGAGTGGAGACATGCACGCCAGCTATCCTCTGGAGCTGTATCAACACTGTCAGGCTACCTGTCGTGTTGAAACTGGGGTCTGTGGCTTTCCCTCGAGGTACCACCAGGGCTCTCACACGTGCCACCATGGAGTGAGTCGATCTTTGGGGTGACAGCCGAGACAGTGCAGGGAAATCAGGTTCATCAGGAGTGGATTCAGACTTCTGGGTCCTTGTGGCCTGATGGCACGATCCCTGGAGTTCCTCTCGACTCTCCTGTGGAGAGCACCTCATCCTGATATGCGATGGGAACGCCGCGAATCCCTCCCGACAAACCACGGAAAGTAACCCTCATCTCGCGCTGAGGAGGGGACAACGAGGCTCCTCTTGAGTTGTGTTGGGACCCTCGGGGTGCCTGTCGAGTGGAGGCGCATGTGTCAGGGATCTTCTTATGAGTCGCATCAATGGAGTGAAGGACCCTTTCGAGGTCCAAGAGGGAAGGTGTGATTTCGCTCGACATGCAGCAGCAGAAAAGGGCCTCAACGCGCATGGAAAGGACAACCTCCTGGTGTTTCTCGCGTTCAGCAGGTCCTTCTGAGTTATGACAGGGACCTCAGTGCCTTGCTCTTGTGGCCTCAGGAGAGGTCAGTCTCCGTGCGAATGGCGAGGGACCTCACAGGATTCCTCTCCAGTCGGTCGCGGGTCCTATGTCTGCGTCTGGAGCTGGGGCCGGACCCTGCGCTTTGCTTGAAAGTGCTGACATGGGACTTGAGTCCCTCTGGAGTGTCCACAGGGTGGTCAGGCCTCGTCTCGAGTGGACACACGCATGCCCGCTCTCCTCCAGAGCTGTAGCAACACTGTCAGGCTTCCTGTCGCGTTGACACAGGAATCTGTGTCTTTCCCTCGAGATGCCACCAGGGCTGTCACACGTGCCACCATCGGGTGAGTCGATCGTTGGGGGTGAAAGTCGAAACAGTGCAGTTAAATCAGGTTCATCTGGAGTGGATTGAGACTTCTGGGTACTTGTTGCCTGATGGCAGGATCCCTGGAGTTCCTCTCGACTCTACTGTGGAGAGCACCTCCTCCTGAAATGCGACAGGAGCAACGGGAATCCCATCCCGACTAAGGATGGAAATTAATGCAAATATCGCGCTGAAGAGGGGACAATGGGGCTCCTCTTGAGTTGTGGCGGGAACCTTGGGGTTCCTCTGGAGTGGAGGCGCTTGTTTCGGGGAACTTCTTGAGTCGCAGCAAGGGAGTGAAAGACACTTTCGAGGTCCAAGAGTGAACTTCTGATTTGCCTCGACATGTGGCAGCGGAAAAGGACCTCAACGTGCCTGGAAGGGAGAACCTCCGGGTGTTTCTGGAGTTGTGGCAGGTCCTTCTCGAGTTACATCGAGGACCTCAGGGACCTTCTCGTGTGGCCTCAGGAGAGGCCAGTCTCTGTGTGAATGGCGAGGGACCTCTCGGGATTCCTCTCCAGTCGGTGGCGGGTCCTCTGTCCTCGTCTGGAACTGCGGCTGGACCCTGAGGTTTCCTCGAACGTGCTGACATGGGGCTTGGGTCCCTCTGGATTGTCCACAGTGGAGTCAGGCCTCAGCTCGAGAGGGGACATGCAGCCAGCTATCCTCCTTAGCTGCAGCAACACTGTCAGGCTTCCTCTTCATTGAAACAGGGGTCTCTGGCTTTCCCTCGAGGTGCCACCAGGGCTGTCACACGTGCCACCATGGAGTGAGTCGATCCTCGAGGTGACAGTCAAGGCAGTGCAAGCAAATCAGTTTCATCTGGAGTGGATTGATACTTCTGGGTACTTGTGTCCTGATAGCACGATCCCTGGAGATCTTCTCGACTCTCGTGTGGAGAGCACCTCCTCCTGAGATGCGACGGGAACAACGGAAATAACTTCCCGCCGAAGCAGAGAATCGAACCCGCATCTCGAGCTGAGGAGGGAACAACGGGGCTCCTCTTGAGTTGTGGCATGACCCTCGGGGTTCCTCTCGAGTGGAGGCGCTTGTGTCGGGGAACTTCTTGAGTCGCAGTAAGGGAGTGAAGGACACTTTCAAGGTCCAAGATGGAAGGTGAGATTTCGCTCAACATGGGGCAGCAGAAAAGGGCCTCAACGCGCTGTCAGGGAGAACCTCCTGGTGTTTCTCGAGTTGCAGCAGGTCCTTCCCGAGTTACGACGGCGACCTCAGGGACCTGCTCGGGTGGCCTCAGGAGAGGCCATTGTCCGTGCCAATGGCGAGGAACCTCTCGGGATTCCTCTCCAGTCGGTGGCGGGTCCTAGGTCCGCGTCTGGAGCTGCGGCCGGACCCTGAGCTTTGCTTGAGTTTGATGACATGGGACTTGGGTCCCTCTGGAGTGTCCACAGGGTGGTCAGGCCTCATCTCGAGTGGAGACATCCACTCCCGCTCTCCTCCTGAGGTGTAGCAGCAATGTCAGGCTTCCTGTCATTTTCACCCAGAGATCTGTGGCTTTGCATCAAGTGTCACCAGAGCTATCAAACGTGTCATCATGAGGTGAGTCGATCTTCGCGGTGAGAGGCGAGGCAGTGCAAGCAAATCTGGTTCATCTAGAGTGGACTGAGATTTCTGGATACTTGAGGCCTGATGGCACATTCCCTGGAGTTCCTCTCGACTGCCTGTGAAGAGCACCTCCTCCTGAGATGCGACGGGATCACCGGAAATCCCTTCCCGATGAAGCAGGGAAAGGAAACCTCATCTCGAGCTGAGGAGGGGACAATGAGGCTCCTCTTGAGTTGTGTCGGGACCCTCGGGGTTCCTCTCGAGTGGAGGCGCATGTGTCGGGGAACTTCTTGAGTCGCAGAAGGGAGTGAAGGACCCTTTCAAGGGCCAAGAGGGAAGATGTCATTTCCCTCGACATGCAGCAGTAGAAAAGGGACTTAACGCGACTGGAAGGGAGAACCTTCTGGTCTTTCTCGAGTTGCGGCAGATCCTTCTCGACTTATGACGGGGACCTCTGGGACTCGCTCCTGTGGCCTCAGGAGAGGCCAGTCTCCGTGTGAATGGCGAGGGACCTCTTGAGATTCCTCTCCAGTCGGTGGAGGGTCCTAGGTCCACGTCTGTACCTGCGGCCAGACCCTGAGCTTTGCTCAAAATTGCTGACATGGGACTTGGTTCCCTCTGAAGTGTCCGCAGTGGAGTCAGGCCTCATCTCGAGTGGAAACATGCATGCCCGCTTTCCTCCTGAGCTGTAGCAGCACTGTCAGGCTTCCTGTCACTTTCTCCCAGGGATCTGTGGCTTTGCTCGTGGTGCCACCAGGGTTATCACAACTGTCACCATCGCGTGAGTCCAACCTCGCGGTGACAGTCGAGGCAGTGCAGGCAAATCAGTTTCATCTGGAGTTAATTGAGACATCTGGATACTTGTGGCCTGATGGCACATTCCCTGGAGTTCCTCTCAACTCTCCTGTGAAGAGCACCTCCTCCTGAGATGCGTCGGGAACGCCGGGAAATCCTTCCCGACGATGCAGGGAAAGGAACCCTCAACTCGAGCTGAGGATGGGACAATTGGGCTCCTCTTGAGTTGTGGCGGGACCCTCGGGGTTCCTTTTGAGTGGAAGCACGTGTGTTGGGGAACTTCTTGAGTCACAGAGGGAGTTAAGGATGCTTTCGAGGTCCAAGACGGAAGGTGTGATTTCCTCAACATGCGGCAGTGGAAAAGGGCCTCAACGCGACTGGAAGGGAGAACCTCCTGGTGTTTCTCGAGGTGCGGCAGGTCGTTCTCGAGATATGACGGGGATTTCTGGGACCCGACCGTGTGGCTTCAAGAGAGACCAGTCTCTATGCGAACGGAGAGGGACCTCTCGGCATTCCTCTCCAGTCGGTGGCGGGTCCTAGGTCCCCGTCTGTGGCTGCGGCCAGACCCTAAGGTTTCTTCAATCGTGCTGATATGGGACTTGGGTCCCTCTGGAGTGTCCACAGTGGAGTCAGGCCTCGTCTTGAGTGGAAACATGCACGCCAGCTATCCTCCTGAGCTGTACCAGCACTGTCAGGCCTCCTGTCCCGTTAAAACAGGTGTTTATGGCTTTCCCTCGAAGTGGGACCAGGGCTGTCACACGTGCCACCATGATGTTAGTCAATCCTCGGTTTGACAGTCGAGACACTGTAGGGAAATGAGGTTCATCTGGAGTGGATTGAGACTTCTGGGTAACTGTGGCCTGATAGCATGTTCCCTGGAGTTCAACTCGACTCTCCTGTGGAGAGCACCTCCTCCTGAGATGCGACAGGAACGCCGAGAATCCCTTCCCGAAGAAGCAGAGAAAGGAACCCTCATCTCGAGCTGAGGAGCGGACAATGGAGCTCCTCTTGAGTTGTGACAGGACCCTCGAGGTTCCTCTCGAGTGGAGGCGCGTGTGTTGCGGAACATCTTGAGTCGCAGCAAGGGAGTGAAGGATCCTTTCAAGGTCCAAGAGGGAAGGTGTGATTTCCCTTGACATGTGGCAGAAGAAAAGGGCCTCAACGTGCCTGGAAGGGAGAACTTCCTGGTGTTTCTCGAGTTGCGGCAAGTCCTTCTCGAGTTAGGACTGGGACCTCAGGGACCCGCTCGTGTGGCCTCAGGTGAGGCCAGGCTCCGTGTGAATGGCGAGGGACCTCTTGGGATTCCTGTCCAGTTGCTGGCGGGTCCTAAGTCCTCGTCCGGAGCTGGGGCCAGACCCTGAGTTTCCTCGAACGTGCTTACATGGGACTTGGGCCCCTCCGGAGTGTCCACAAGGGAGTCCGGCCTCGGGTCGAATGGAGACATGCACGCCCGCTCTCCTCCTGAGCTCTAGCAGCACTGTCAGGCTTCCTGTCGCGTTGACACAGGGATCTGTGGTTTTCCCTCGAGATACCAACAGGGCTGTCGCACGTGCCACCATGGTGTCAGTCGATCCTCGTGGTGACAGTTGAGGCAGTGCAGGGAAATCTGGTTCATCTGGAGTGAATTGAGAATTCTGAGTACTTGTGGCCTGATAGCACGAACCCTGGATTTCCTCTCGACTCTCTTGTGAAGAGCACCTCCTCCTGAGATGCGACAGGAATGCCGGGAATCTCTTCCCGACGAAGCAGGGAAAGGAAACCTCATCTCGATATGAGGAGGGGACAACAGGGCTCCTATTGAGTTGTGGCGGGACCCTCGGGGTTCCTCTCAAGTGGAGGAGCGTGTGTCAGGTAACTTCTTGAGTCACAGAGGGCAGTGAAGGACCCTTTCGAAGTCGAAGAGGGAAGGTGTGATTTCCCTCGACATGCAGCAGTGGAAAACGGCCTCAACGCGCCGGGAAGGGAGAACCTCCTGATCTTTCTCGAGTTGCAGCAGGTCCTTCTCGAGTTACGACGGCGACGTCAGGGACCTGCTCGTGTGGCCTCAGGAGAGGCCAGTCTCCGTGCGAATGGCGAGGGCCCTCTCGAGATTACTCTCCAGTCGGTGGCGGGTCCTAGGTCCGCGTCTGGAGCTGCGGCCAGAACCTGAGCTTTGCTCGAAAGTGCTGACATGAAACTTGGGTCCCTCTGGAGTGTCCACAGGGTGGTCAGGCCTCGTCTCGAGTGGAGACATCCACGCCCACTCTCCTCCTGAGTTGTAGCAGCACTGTCAGTCTTCCTATCACATTGACGTAGGGTCTGTGGCTTTCCCTCGAGATGCTACCAGGGCTGTCACACGTTCCACCATGGCGTTAGTCGATCCTCGGGGTGACAGTCGAGAGAGTGCGGAAAATCAGGTTCATCTGAAGTGGACTGAGACTTCTGGGTACTTGTGGCCTGATGGCATGATCCCTGGAGTTCCTCTCGACTCTCCTGTGGAGAGCACCTCCTCCTGATATGCGATAGGAACGCCGCGAATCCGTTCCCGACGAAGCACGGAAAGTAGCCCTCATCTCGCGCTGAGGAGGGGACAACGGGGCTCTTCTTGAGTTGTGGCGGGACCCTCGACTTTCCTGTCAGGTGGAGTCGCGTGTGTCAGGGAACTTCTTGAGTCGCAGCAAGGGAGTGAAGGACGCTTTCGAGGTCCAAGACGGAAGGTGAGATTTCGCTCAACATGGGGCAGCAGAAAAGGGCCTCAACACGCTGGCAGGGAGAACCTCCTGGTGTTTCTCGAGTTGCAGCAGGTCCTTCCCGAGTTTCGACGGCGACCTCAGGGACCTGCTCGGTCCGTGCCAATGGCGAGGAACCTCTCGGGATTCCTCTCCATTCGGTGGCGGGTCCTAGGTCCGCATCTGGAGCTGTGGCCAGACCCTGAGCTTTGCTTGAATTTGCTGACATGGGACTTAGCCCCTCTGGAGTGTCCACAGGGTGGTCAGGCCTCATCTCGAGTGGAAACAGGCACGCCCGCTCTCCTCCTGAGCTGTAGCAGCACTGTCAGGCTTCCTGTCATGTTGACACAGGAATCTGTGGCTTTCCATCGAGAAGCCACCAGGGCTGTCACACATACCTCCATGGGATTCGTATATCCTCGGGGTAACAGTCAAGGCAGTGCAGGGAAATCTGGTTCATCTGGAGTGGATTGAGACTCCTGGGTACCTGGGGCCTGATAGCATGATCCCTGGCGTTCCTCTCGACTCTCGTGTGGAGAGCACCTCCTCCTGAGATGTGACGGGAACGCCGGGAATCCCTTCCCGAAGAGGCAGAGAAAGGATCCCTAATCTCGAGTTGAGGAGGGGACAATGGGGCTCCTCTTGAATTGTGGCAGGACCCTCGGGGCTCCTCTCGAGTGGAGGCGCGTGTGTCGGGCAATTCTTGAGTCTCAGCAAGGGAGTGAAGGACACTTTCTAGGTCCAAGAGGGAAGGTGTGATTTCCCTTGACATGCGAAAACGGAAAAGGGCCTCAACGCCCTTGGAAGGGAGAACCTCCTGGTGTTTCTCGAGTTACTATGGGCACCTCAGGGACCCGCTCATGTGGCCTCAGGAGAGGCCAGACTCCATGCAAATGGCGAGGTACCTCTCGAGATTCCTCTCCAGTTGGTGGTGGGTCCTATGTGCTCATCCGGAGCAGCAGCCGGACCCTGAATTTTAATCTAAAGTGCTGACACAGGACTTGGGCCCCTCCGGAGTGTCCACAGGGGAGTCAGGCCTCGTCTCCAGTGGAGACATGCACGCCCGCTCTCCTCCTGAGCTGTAGCAGCACTGTCAGGCTTCCTTTCACTTTCACCCAGGGATCTGTGGCTTTGCTTGAGGTGCCACCAGGGATATCACACGTGTCACCATGGGCTGAGTCGATCCTCGCGGTGACAATCGAGGCAGTGCAGGCAAATCAGGTTGATCTGGAGTGAACTGAGATTTCTGGATACTTGTGGCCTGATGGCACATTCCCTGGAGTTCCTCTCGACTCTCTTGTGAAGAGCACCTCCTCTTGAGATGCGACGGGAATGTCGGGAATCACTTCCAGACGAAGCAGGGAAAGGAACCCTCATCTCGTGCTGAGGACCGGACATGGGGCTCCTCTTGAGTTGTGGCGGGACCCTCGGGGTTCCTCTCGAGTGGAGGCGTGTGTGTCGGGGAACTTCTTGATTCGCAGCAAGGGAGTGAAGGACCCTTTCGAGGTCCAAGCTGGAAGGTGTGATTTCCCTCGACATGCCGCAGTGGAAAAGGGCCTCAACGCGCCTGGAAGGGAGAACCTCCTGGTGTTTCTCATGTTGCAGCAGGTCCTTTTCGAATTACGATGGGGCCCTCAGTTACCCCCTCGTGTGGCCTCAGAAGAGGCCAGGCTCCGTGCAAATGGCGAGATACCTCTCGGGATTCCTCTCCAGTCGGTGGCGGGTCCTCTGTCCTCGTCTGGAGCTGCGGCTGGACCCTGAGATTTCCTTGAACGTGCTGACATTGGTCTTGGGGCCCTCTGGAGTGTCCACAGTGGAGTCAGGCCTCGATTTGAGTGGAGAGTTGCACACCAGGTATCCTCCGGAGCCGCAGCAGCACTGTCAGGCTTCCTGTCACTTTCACCCAGGGATGTGTGGCTTTGCTCATGCTGCCACCAGGGCTATCACACGTGTCACCATGGGGTGAGTCGATCCTCGCCGTGCCAGTCGAGGCAGTGCGGGCAAATCAGGTTCATCTGTGGTGGACTGAGATTTCTGGATACTTGTGGCCTGATGGCACATTCCCTGGAGTTCCTCTCGACTCTCTTGGAAGAGCACCCCCTCCTGAGATGCGACGGGAACACCGGAATCGCTTCCCAACGAATCTGGGAAAGGAACCCTCATCTCGAGCTGAGGAGGGGACAACGGAGCTCCTCTTGAGTTGTTGCGGGATGCTCGGGGTTCCTCTCGAGTGAAGGCACATGTGTCGGGGAACTTCTTAAGTCGCAGAGGGGAGTGAAGGACCCTTTCAAGGTCCAAGAGGGAAGGTGTGATTTTCCTCGAAATGCGGCAGTGGAAAAGGTCCTCAACGCGACTGAAAAGGAGAACCTTCTGGTGTTTCTTGAGTTGCAGCAGGTCCTTCTCGAGTTACGACGGGGACCACTGGGAACCGCTTGTGTGGCCTCAGAAGAGGCCAGACTCCATGCGAATTACGAGGGACTTCTCGGGATTCTTCTCCAGTTGGTGGCGGGTCCTCTGACCTCATCTGGACCTGCGGCCAGACCCTGAGGTTTCCTCAAACGTGCTGACATGGGACTTGGGTCCCTCTGGAGTGTCCGCACTGCAGTCAGGCCTCATCTTGAGTGGACACATGCATGGCAGCTATCCTCCTGAGCTGTAGCCACACTGTCATACTTCTTGTCTCGTTGAAACAGTGGTCTGTGGCTTTCCCTTGAGGTGACACCAGGGCTGTCACACGTGCCACATGGGATGCGTCGATCCTCGATGTGACAGTCGCGACAGTGCAGGGAAATCAGCTTCATCTGGAGTGGATTGAGATTTCTGGATACTTTTGGCCTGATGGCACGATCCCTGGAGTTCCTCTAGAATCTCCTGTGGAGAGCACCTCCTCCTGATATGCCATGGGAATGCCGCGAATCCCTTCCCGACGAAGCATGGAAAGCAACTCTCATCTCGCGCTCAGGAGGGGACAACGGGGCTCCTCTTGAACTGTGGCGGGATGCTGGGGGTTCCTGTCGAGTAGAGGCGCATGTGTCAGGGAACTTCTTGAGTCGCAGCAAGGGAGTGAAGGACCTGTACTAGGTCCAAGAGGGAAGGTGTGATTTCGCTCGACATGCGGCAGCAGAAAAGGGCCTCAATGCGCCTGGAAGGGAGAACCTCCTGGTGTTTCTCGAGTTGCATCAGGTCCCTCTTGAGTTACGACGGGGACCTCAGGGACCTGCTCGTGTGGCCTCAGGAGAGGCCAGTCTCCATGTTAATGGCGAGGTACCTCTCGGGCTTCCTCTCCAGTCGGTGGCAGGTCCTAGTTCCGAGTCTGGGGCTGCGGCTGGACCCTGATCTTTGCTCGAAAGTGCTGACAGGGGACTTGGGTCCCTCTGGAGTGTGCACAGGGTGCTCAGGCCTCGTCTCGAGTGGAGACATGCATGCCCACTCTCCTCCTGAGCTGTAGCAGCACTGTCAGGCTTCCTGGCGCGTTGACACAGGGATCTGTGTCTTTCCGTCGAGATGCCACCAGGGCTGTCACACGTGCCACCATGGGTTTAGTCGATTCTCGGGGTGACAGTCGAGGCTGTGGAGAGAAATCTGGTTCATCTGGAGTGGATTAAGACTTCTGGATACTTGTGTCCTGATGGCACATTCCCTGGAGTTCATGTCGACTTTCCTGTGAAGAGCACCTCCTTCTGATATGCGACAGGAATGCTGGAAATCCCTTCCCGACGAAGCAGGGAAAGGAACCCTCATCTCGAGCTGAGACGGGGACAACGGGCTCCTCTTCAACAGTGGCAGGACCCATGGGAATCCTCTCGAGTGGAGGCGCATGTGTGAGGGAACTTTTTGAGTTGCAGAGGGGAGTGAAGCACCCTATCGTGGTCCAAGAGGGAAGGTGTGATTTCCCTCGATATGCGGCAGTGGAAAAGGGCCTCAACGTGACTGGAAGGGAGAACCTTCTTTTGTTTCTTGAGTTGCAGCTGTTCCTTCTCGAGTTACAACGGGGACCTCAGGGACCCGCTCGTGTGGCCTCAGGGGAGGCCATTCTCCATGCTAATGGCTAGGGACATCTCGGGATTCCTCTCCAGTCGGTTGTGGGTCCTCTGTCCTCGTCTGGAGCTGCGACCGGAACCTGAGATTTCCTCGAACGTGCTGACATGGGACTTGGGTTCCTCTGGAGTGTACAGAGTGGAATCAGGCCTCGTCTCGATTGGAGACATGCATGCCAGCTATCCCCCTGAGCTGTAGCAATACTGTCAGGTTTCCAGTCACGTTGAATCAGGGGTCTGTGGCTTTCCCTCGAGGTGCCACCAGGGCTGTCACACGTGCCACCATGGGGTGAGTGAATCCTCGGGGTGACAGTTGAGACAGTGCAGGAAAATCAGTGGAGTGGATTGAGACTTCTGGGTACTTTTGGCCTGATGGTACGATCCCTGGAGTTCCTCTCGACTCTCCTGTGGAGAGCACCTCTCCTGATATGCGATGGGAATGCTGCGAATCCCTTCCTGACGAAGCACGGAAAGTAACGATCATCTCACGCTGAGGAGGCGAAAATGGGTCTCCTCTTGAGTTGTGGGGTGACCCTCTGGGTTCCTGTCAAGTGGAGACGCGTGTGACAGGTAACTTCTTGAGTCGCAGCAAGGGAGTGAAGGACCCTTTCGAGTTCCAAGAGGGAATGTGTGATTTCACTCGACATGCAGCAGCAGAAAAGGGCCTAAACGCGCCTGGAAGGGAGAACCTCCTGGTGTTTCTCGAGTTCAGCAGGTCCATCTCGAGTTACGATGGGGACCTCAGAGACCTCTCGTGTGGCCTCAGGACAGGCCAGTGTCCATGCGAATGGCGAGGAACCTCTCGGGATTCCTTTCCAGTTGGTGGTGGGTCCTAGGTCCGCGTCTGGAGCTGCGGCCGGAACCTGAGCTTTGCTCGAAAGTGCTGACATGGGACTTGGGTTCCTCTGGAGTGTCCACTGGGTGGTCAGGCCTCTTCCCGAATGGAGACATGCACGTTCGCTCTCCTCCTGAGCTGTAGCAGCACTGTCAGGCTTCCTGTTGCGTTGACACAGGGATTTGTGGCTTTCCCTCGAGGTGCCACCAGGGCTGTCACATGTGCCACCATGGGTTTAGTCGATCCTCACGGTGACAGTCGAGGCAGTGCAGGGAAATCTGGTTCATCTGGAGTGGATTGAGAATTCTGGGTACCTGTGGCCTGATAGCACGATCCCTGGAGTTCCTCTAGATTCTCGTGAGGAGAGCACCTCCTCCTGAGATGCGACGGGAACGCCGGGAATCCCTTCCCGACGAAGCAGAGAAAGGAACCCTCATCTGGTGCTGAGGAGGGGACAACAGGGCTTCCCTTGAGTTGTGGTGGGACCCTCGGGGTTCCTCTCCAGTGGAGGCGCGTGTTTCGGGGCACTTCTTGAGTCGCAACTAGGGAGTGAAGGACCCTTTCGAGGTCCAAGATGGAAGATGCGATTTCCCTAGACATGCGGCAACGGAAAAGGGCCTCAACACGCCTGGAAAGGAGAACCCCCTGGTGTTTCTCGAGTTGCGGCAGGTCCTTCTCGTGTTATGACGGGGATCTCAGGGACCCGTTCAGGTCGCCTCAGTAGAGGCCAGGCTCCGTGCAAATGCTGACGTGCCTCTCGGGATTTCTCTCCAGTTGGTGGCGGGTCCTAAGTCCTCGTCCAGAGCTGCGGCCGGACCCTGAGGTTTCCTTGAAAGTGCAGACATGGGTCTTAGGCCACTCCGGAGTGTCCTCAGGGTAATCAGACCTCGTCTCCAGTGGAGACATGCACACTCGCTCTCCCCCTGAGCTGCAGCATAACGGGGCTCCTCTTGAGGTGTGGCGGGACCCTCGGGGTTCCTCTCGAGTGGATGGGCGTGTGTCGGGGAATTTCTTGAGTGGCAGCAAGGGAGTGAAGGACCCTTTTTAGGTCCAAGAGGGAAGGTGTGATTTCCCTCGACATGTGGCAGCCAAAAAGGGCCTCAACACGCCTGGAAGGTAGAACCTCCTGGTGTTTCCCGAGTTGTGGCAGTTCCTTCTCGAGTTATGACAGGGAACTCAGGGACCCACTCGTGTGGCTTCAGGAGAGGCCAGGCTCCGTGCTAATGGCGAGGGACCTCTCGGGATTCCTCTCCAGTTGGTGACGGGTCCTAAGTCGTCGTCTGGAACTGTGGCCGGACCCTGAGGTTTCCTCGAAAGTGCTGACATGGGACTTGGGACCTCGTGAGAGTTCACAGGGGATTCAGGCCTCGTCTCCAGTGGAGACATGCACACCAGTTCTCCTCCTGAGCTGTAGCAGCACTGTCAGGCTTCCTGTCACTTTCAGCCAGGGATCTGTGGCATTGCTCGAGGTGCCACCAGGGCTATCACACGTGTCACCATGCGGTGAGTCGATCCTCGAGGTGACAGTCGAGGCAGTGCAGGCAAATCAGGTTCATCTAGAGTGGATTGAGAGTTCTGAATACTTGTGGCCTGATGGCACATTCCCTGGAGTTCCTCTCGACTCTCCTGTGAGGAGCACCTCTTCCTGAGATGCGACGGGAACACCGGGAATCCCTTCCTGACGATGCAGGGAAAGGAAACTTGAACTCAGGCTGAGGGGAAAACAACTGGGCTTCTCTTGATGTGTGGCGGGATCCGCGGGGTTCCTGTCGAGTGGAGGCGCGTGTGTCGGGGAACTTCTTGAATCACAGAGGGAAGTGAAGGACCCTTTCATGGTCCAAGAAGGAAGGTGTGATTTCCCTCAACATGCGGCAGTGGAAAAGGGCCTCAACGCGATTGGAAATGAGAACATTCTGGTGTTTCTCGAGTTGCGGCAGGTCCTTCTCAAGTTAAGACGGGACTTCTGGGACCAGCTCGTGTGGCCTCAGGAGTGGCCAGTCTCCGTGCAAATGGCGAGGGACCTCTCCAGATTCCTCTACAGTCGGTGGCGGGTCCTCTGTCCTCGTCTGGAGCTGCGGCCGGACCCTGAGGTTTCCTCGAATGTGCTGACATGGGACTTCGGTCCCTCTGGAGTGTCCACAGTGGAGTCAGGCCTCGTCTCGAGTGGAGACATGCACGCCAGCTATCCTCCTGAGCTGTACCAACACTGTAAGGCATCCTGTTGCACTGACACAGAGGTCTGGGGCTTTACATCGAGGTGCCACCAGAGCTGTCACACGTGACACCATGGGGTGAGTCGATCCTCGGGGTGACAGTCGAGACAGTGCAGGGAAATCAGGTTCATCTGGAGTGGATTGAGACTTCTGGGTACTTGTGACCTGATGGCATGATCCCTGGAGTTCCTCCCGACTCTCCTGTGCAGTGTACCTCCTCCTGATATGCGATGGGAACACCGTGAATCCCTTCCTGACAAAGCACGGAAAGAAACCCTCATCTCGCTCTGAAGAGAGGACATCGGGGCTCCTCTTGAGTTGTGGCGGGACCTTCGGGATTCCTGTCGAGTGGAGGCGCTTGTGTCAGGGTATTTCTTGAATCGCAGCCAGGGAGTAAAGGACCCTTTCGAGGTCCAAGATGGAAGGTGTGATTTCGCTCGACATGCAGCAGCAGAAAAGGCTGTTCATCTAGAGTGGATTGAGACTTCTGAGTATTTGTGGCCTGATGGCACGATCCCTGGAGTTCCTCTGGACACTCCTTTGGAGAGCACCATCTCCTGATATGAGATGAGATTGCCACGAATCTCTTCCCGACGAAGCATGGAAAATAACCCTCATCTCGCGTGAGCAGGTTACAACGGGGCTCCTCTTGAGTTGTGGCAGGACCCTCGGGGTTCCTTCGAGTGGAGGCCCATGTGTCAGGAAACTTCTTGAGTCGCAGCATGGGAGTGAAGGACCCATTCGAGGTCCAAGAGGGAAGGTGTGATTTCGCTCGACATGCAGCAGCAGAAAAGGGCCTCAACGCGCCGGCAAGGGAGAACCTCCTGGTGTTTCTCGAGTTGCGGGAGGTCCTTCTCGACTAACTACGGGACCTCAGGGACCAGCTCATGTAGCCTCAGGCGAGGCCAGTCTCCTTGCGAATGGCGAGGGACCTCTCAGGATTCCTCTCCAGTCAGTGGCGGGTCCTAGGTCCACGTCAGGAGCTGCAGCTGCACCCTGAGCTTGGCTCGAATGTGCTGATATGGGACTTGGGTCCCTCTGGAGTGTCCACACGGTGGTCAGGCCTCGTCTGGAGTGGAGACATGCACGCCCGCTCTCCTTCTGAGCTGTAGCAGCACTGTCAGGCTTCCTATCACATAGACACAGGGATCTGGGGCTTTCCCTCGAAATGCGACCAGGGATGTAACACGTGCCACCATGGGTTGAGTCGATCCTCAGGGTGACAGTCGAGGCAGTGCAGGGAAATCTGGTTCATCTGGAGTGGATTGAGATTTCTGGGTACCTGTGGCCTGATGGCACGATCCCTGGAGTTCCTCTAGATTCTCGTGAGGAGAGCACCTCCTCCTGAGATGCGACGGGAATGCCGGGAATCCCTTCCCGACGAAGCAGAGAAAGGAACCCTCATCTCGAGTTGAGAAGGGGACAACGAGGCTCCTCTTAAGTTGTGACGGGACCCTCGAGGTTCCTCTCGAGTGGAGACACGTGTATCGGTGAACTTCATGAGTCATGGCAAGGGAGTGAAGGACCCTTTCGGGGTCCAAGAGTGAAGGTGTGCTTTCCCTCGACATGTGGCAGCAGAAAAGGGCCTCAACGCACCTGGAAGGGAGAACCTCCTGGTGTTTCTCGAGTTGTGGCAGGAACTTCTCAGATACAACTGGGACCTCAGGGAACCGCTCGTGTGGCCTCAGGAGAGGCCAGTCTCCATGCAAATGGCAAGGGACCATTCGGGATTCCTCTCCAGTCAGTTGCGGGTCCTCTGTCCTCGCCTGGAGCTGCAGTCGGACCCTGAGGTTTTCTCGAACGTGCTGACATGGGACTGGGGTTTCTCTGGAGTGTCAACAGTGGAGTCTGGCCTCGCCTCGAGTGGAGACATGCATGCCAGCTATCCCCCTGAGCTGTAGCAACATTGTCAGGCTTCCTGTCACGTTGATACAGGGGTCTGTGGCTGTCCCTTGTGGTGCCACCAGGGCTGTCACAGGTGCCACAATGGGGTGAGTCAATCCTCGCAGTGACAGTCGAGGCAGTGCAGGCAAATCAGGTTCATCTGGAGTGGACTGAGATTTCTGGATACTTGCGGCCTGATGGCACATTCCCTGGAGTTCCTCTCGACTCTCATGTGAAGAGCACCTTCTCGTGAGATGCGACGGGAACTCGGGAATCCCTTCCCAACGAAGCAGGGAAAGGAACCCTCATCTCGAGCTGAGGAGGGGAAAATGGGGCTCCTCTTGACTTGTGGCGGGACCCTCAGGGTTCCTCTCGAGTGGAGGCGCATGTGTCGGGGTACTTCGTGAGTCACAGCAAGGGGGTGAAGGACCCTTTTGAGGTCCAAGAGGGAAGGTATGATTTCCCTCGACATGCGACAGTGGAAACGGGCCTCAAAGCGATTGTAAGGGAGAACCTTCTGTTGTTTTTCGAGGTGCTGCAGGTCCTTCTTGAGTTACGACGGGGACCTCTGGTACCCACTAGTGTGGCCTCAGGAGAGGCCAGTCTCCGTGCGAATTGCGAGGGACCTCTCAGGATTCCTCTCCAGTTGGTGGCGGTTCCTCTGTCTTCATCTGGAGCTGAGGAAGGACACTGAGGTTTCCTTGAACGTGCTGACATGGGACTTGGGTCCCTCTGGAGTGTACACAGTGGAATCAGACGTCGTCTCGAGTGGAGCCACGCACGCAGCTATCCTCCTGAGGTGTAGTAACACTGTCAGGCTTCCTGTCACGTTGAAACAGGGGTCTGTGGCTTTCCCTCGAGGTGCCACCAGGGCTGTCATGCGTGCCACCAGGCGTGAGTCGATCCTCGGGGTGACAGTCGAGGCAGTGCAGGGAAATCGGGTTCATCTTGAGTGGATTGAGACTTCTGGGTACTTGTGGCCTGATGTCATGATCCTTGGAGTTCCTCTCGACTCTCCTGTATAGAGCACCTCCGCCAAATATGCGATGGGAATGCCACGAATCCCTTCCCGATGAAGCACGGAAACGAGCCCTCATCTCACGCTGAGGAGGGGACGACGGGCTCCTCTTGAGTTGTGGCGGGACCCACGGGGTTCCTATCGAGTGGAGGCGCGTGTGTCGGGGAAACTCTTGAGTCGCAGCAAGGGAGTGAAGGACCCTTTCGAGGTCCAAGAGGGAAGGTGTGATTTCACTCGACATGCAGCAGCTGAAAAGGGCCTCAACGAGCCTGGAAGGGAGAACCTCCTGGTGTTTCTCGAGTTGCAGCAGGTACTTCTCGAGATAAGACGGGGACTTCAGGGACCTGCTCGTGTGGCCTCATGAGAGGCCAGTCTCTGTGCGAATGGCGAGGGACTTCTCGGGATTCCTCTCCAGTCGGTGGTGGGTCCTATGTACGCATTTGGAGCTGGGGCCAGACCCTGAGCTTTGCTCGAAAGTGCTGACATTGTTCTTGGGCCCCTCCGGAGTGTCCACAGGGGATTCAGGCCTTGTCTGCAGTGAAAACATGCACGTCCGCTATCCTCCTGAGCTGTAGCAGCACTGTCAGGCTTCCTGTCACTTTCAGCCAGGGATCTGTGGCTTTGCTCAAGGTGCCACCAGGGCTATCACACGTATCCCCATGGGGTGAGTAGATCCTCGTGGTGACGGTTGAGGCAGTGCCGGCAAATCATGTTCATCTAGAATGGATATAGATTTCTGGATACTTGTGGCCTGATGGCACATTCCCTGGAGTTCCTCTCGACTCTCCGTGAAGAGAACCTCCTCCTGAGATGCGACGGGAATGCCGGGTATCCCTTCCCAACGAAGCAGGGAAAGGAACCCTCATCTCAAGCTGAGGAGGGGACAACGTGGCACTTCTTGAGTTGTTGCGGGACCCTCAGGGTACCTCTCGATTGCAGGCGCGTGTTTCGGGGAACATCTTGAGTTGCAGAGGGGAGTGAAGGACCCTTTCTAGGTCCAAGAGGGAAGGTGTCATTTCCCTCGATATGCGGCAGTTGAAAAGGGCCACAACGCGCCTGGAAGGGAGAACCTTCTGGTGTTTCTCGAGTTGCGGCAAGTCCTTCTCGAGTTACGACGGGGACCTCTGGTACCCCCTTGTGTGGCCTCAGGAGAGGCCAGTCTCCGTGCGAGTGGCGTGGGACCTCTCGAGATTCCTCTCCAGGTGCTGGCGGGTCCTCTGTCCTCGTCTGGAGCTGCGGCCGGACCCTGAGGTTTCCTCGAACGTGCTGACATGGGACTTGGGTCCCTCTGGAGTGTCCACAGTGGAGTCAGGCCTCGTCTCGAGTGGAGAAATGCATGCTAGCTATCCTTCTGAGATATAGGAACACTGTCAGGCTTCATGTCACCTTGAAACACGGGTCTCTGGCTTTCCCTTGAGTTGCCAGCAGGGCTCTCACACGTGCCACCACGGGGTGAGTTGATCCTCCGGCTGACAGTCGAGACAGTGCAGAGAAATCAGGTTCATCTGGAGTGGATTGAGACTTCTGGGTACCTGTGGCCTTATAGCACGATCCCTGGAGTTCCTCTCGACTCTCGTGGGTTGAGCACCTCCTCCTGAGATGCAACGGAAACACCGGGAATCCCTTCCCGACGTAGCAGATAAAGGAACCTACATCTCGAGCTGAGGAGGGGACAACGGGGCTCCTCTTGAGTTGTGGCGGGACCCTCGGGGTTCCTCTCGAGTGGAGGCATGTTTGTCGGGGAACTTCTTGAGTCGCAGCAAGGGAGGGAAGGACCCTTTCGAATTCCAAAAGAGAAGGTGTGATTTCTTCGACATGTGGCAGTGGAAAAGGGCCTCTTCGCACCTGGAAGGGAGAACTTCCTGGTGTTTCTCGAGTTGAGACAGGTCCTTCTCAAGTTACGATGGGGACCTGAGGGACCCGCTCGTGTGGCCTCAGGAGAGGCCAGGCTCCGTGCAAATGGCGAGGTACCTCCCTGGATGTCTCTCCAGTTGGTGGCGGGTCCTAAGTCCTCATCCGTAGCTGCGGCCAGACCCTGAGCTTTGCTCGAAATTGCTGACATGGGACTTGGGCCCCTCCAGTGTGTCCACAGGGGATTCAGGCCTCTTCTCCAGTGGAAACATGCACACCGCTCTCCGCCTGAGCTGTTGCAGCACTGTCAGGCTTCCTGTCACTTTCATCCAGATATCTGTGGCTTTGCTTGAGGTGCCACTAGGGCTATCACACATGTCACCATGGGGTGAGTCGATCCTCGCGGTGACAGTCGAGGTAGTGCCAGCAAATCAGGTTTATCTAGAGTGGATTTAGATTTCCGGATACTTGTGGCCTGATGGAACATTTCCTGGAGATCCTCTAGTCTCTCCTGTGTAGAGCACCTCCTCCTGATATCTGATGGAAATGCCGTGAATCCCTTCCCGACGAAGCTCGGAAAGTAACCTTCATTTCGTGCTGAGGAGGGAAAAACTGGGCTCCTTTTGAGATGTGGCGGGACCCTCGGGGTTCCTCTCGAGTGGAGGCGCGTATGTCGGGGAACTTCTTGAGTCGCAGAGGGGAGTGAAGGACCCTTTCGAGGTCCAAGAGGGACGTTGTGATTTCCCTCGACATGCGGCAGTGGAAAAGGGTCTCAATGCGATTGGAAGGGAGAACCTTCTGTTGTTTCTCGAGTTGCGGCAGGTCCTTCTCGAGTTACTATGGGGATTTCTGGGACCCGCTTGTATGGCCTCAGGAGAGGCCAGTCTCCGTGCGAATCACGAGGGACCTCTCGGGATTCCTCTTCAGTCGGTGGCGGGTCTCTGCCCTCGTCTGGAGTTGTGGTCGGACCCTGAGGATTCCCGAACGTGCTGACATGGGACTAGGGTCCCTCTGGAGTGTCCACAGTGGAATCAGGCCTCGTCTCTAGTGGAGACATGCACGCCAGCTATCTTACTGAGGTGTAGCAACACTGTCAGGCTTCCTGTCGCATTGACACAGGGATTGTGGGTTTCCTTCGAGATGCGACAAGGGCTGTCACACGTGCCACCATGGGGTGAGGCGATCCTCGGGGTGACAATCGAGACAGTGCAGGGAAATCAGGTTCATCTGGAGTGGTTTAAGACTTCTGGGTATCTGTGGCCTTATAGCATGATCCCTGGAGTTCCTGTCGACTCCTCTGTCGAGAGCACCTCCTCCTGAGATGCGACGGAAACGCCGGGAATCCCTTCTCGACGAAGCAGAGAAAGGAACCCTCATCTCTAGCTAAGGAGGGGACAACGGGGCTCCTCTTGAGTTGTGGCGGGATCCTCAGGTTTCCTCTCGAATGGAGGCGCGTGTGTTGGGGAACTTCTTGTGTCACAGCAAGGGAGTGAAGGACCCTTTCGAGGTCCAAGAGGGAAGGTGTGATTTCCCTCGACATGCAGCAGTGGAAAAGGGCCTCAACAAGCCTGGAAGGGAGAACCTCCTGGTGTTTCTCGAGTTGTGGCAGGTCCTTCTCGAGTTACGACGGGTACCTGAGGGACCCGCTCGTGTGGCCTCAGGAGAGGCCAGGCTCTGTGCAAAAGCGAGGTACCTCTCGGGATTACTCTCCAGTGGGTGGCGGGTCCTCTGTGCTCGTCTGGAGCTGCGACCGGACCCTGAGCTTTGCTCGAAAGTGCTGACATGGTACTTGAGCCCCTCCGGAGTGTCCACAGGGTATTCAGGCCTCGTATGCAGTGAAAACATGCACGTCCACTCTCCTCCTGAGCTGTAGCAGCACTGTCAGGCTTCCTGTCACTTTCAGCCAGGGATCTGTGGCTTTCCCTCGAGGTGCCACCAGGGCTGTCACACGTGCCACCATGGGGTGAGGCGATCCTCGGGGTGACAATCGAGACAGTGCAGGGAATCAGGTTCATCTCGAGTGGATGGAGACATCTGGGTACTTGTGGCCTGATGGCATGATCCCTGGAGTACCTCTCGACTCTCCTGTGAAGAGCACCTCCTCCTGAGATGCGACGAGAAGGCGTGGAATCACTTCCCGATAAAGCAGAGAAAGGAACCTTCATCTTGAGCAGACAAGGGGACAAAGGGGCTCCTATTGAGTTGTGGCGGGATCCTCGGGGTACCTCTAGATTGGAGGCGCATGTTTCGGGGAACATCTTGAGTCGCAGAGGGGAGTGAAAGACCCTTTCTAGGTCCAAGAGGGAAGTTGTCATTTTCCTCGATATGCAGCAGTTGAAACGGCCACAAAGCGCCTGGAAGGGAGAACCTTCTGGTGTTTCTCTAGTTGCGGCAAGTCCTTCTCGAGTTACGACGGGGAACTCTGGGACCCGCTCGTGTGGCCTCAGGAGAGGCCAGTCTCCGTGCGAGTGGCCAGGGACCTCTCGGGATTCCTCTCCAGTCGCTGGCGCGTCCGCTGTCCTCATCTGGAGCTGCGGCCGGACCCTGAGGTTTCCTCCAACGTGCTGACATGGGACTTGGGTCCCTCTCGAGTGTCCACAGTGGAGTCAGGCCTCGTCTCGAGTGGAGACATGCACGCTAGCAATCCTTCTGAGATGTAGGAACACTGTCAGGCTTCCTGTCAAGTTGAAAAACGGGTCT
Source organism: Aepyceros melampus (assembly GCA_006408695.1). Taxonomy (NCBI): domain Eukaryota; kingdom Metazoa; phylum Chordata; class Mammalia; order Artiodactyla; family Bovidae; genus Aepyceros; species Aepyceros melampus. The sequence continues at coordinate 111,180 of SJXQ01005134.1, read as the reverse complement.
CTGGCTTTCCCTTCAGTTGCCACCAGGGCTGTCATATGTGCCACCATGGGTTGAGTTGATCCTTGGGCTGACAGTCGAGACAGTGCAGAGAAATCAGGTTCATCTGGAGTGGATTGAGACTTCTGGGTACCTGTGGCCTTATAGCACGATCCCTGGAGTTCCTCTCGACTCTCGTGTGTTGAGCACTTCCTCCTGAGATGCGACGGAAATGCCGGAAATCCCTTCCCGACGTAGCAGAGAAAGGAACCCACATCTAGAGCTGAGGAGGGGACAACGGGGCTCCTTTTGAGTTGTGACGGGACCCTCGGGGTTCCTCTCGAGTGGAGTGCATGTGTCGGGGAACTTCTTGAGTCGCAGCAAGGGAGGGAAGGACCCTTTCGAATTCCAAAGAGAAGATGTGATTTCCCTGACATGCGGCAGCGGAAAAGGGCCTCATTGCGCCTGGAAGGGAGAACCTCTTGGTGTTTCTCGAGTTGTGGCAGGTCTTTCTCGAGTTACAACGGGTACCAGAGGGACCCGCTCGTGTGGCCTCAGGAGAGGCCAGGCTTGGTGCAAATGGCGAGGTTCCTCTCGGGATTACTCTCCAGTTGGTGGCAGGTCCTCTGTGCTCGTCCGGAGCTGGGGCCGGACCCTGAGCTTTGCTTGAAAGTGCTGACATGGTACATGAGCCCCTCCAGCGTGTCCACAGCGGATTCAGGCCTCGTCTGCAGTGAAAACATGCACGTCCACGCTCCTCCTGAGCTGTAGCAGCACTGTCAGGCTTCCTGTCACTTTCCCCCAGTGATCTGTGGCTTTGCTCGAGGTGCCACCAGGGCTATCACACGTAGCCCTATGGGGTGAGTCGATCCTCATGGTGACTGTTGAGGCAGTGATGGCAAATCAGGTTCATCTGGAATGGATTTTTATTTCTGGATACTTGTGGCCTGATGGCACATTCCCTGGAGTTCCTCTCGACTCTCCTGTGAAGAGCACCTCCTCCTGAGATGCGATGGGAACACCGGGAATCCCTTCGCAACGAAGCAGGGAAAGAACCCTCATCTCGAGCTGAGGAGGGGACAACGGGCCTCCTCTTTAGTTGTGACAGGACCCTCGGGGTTCCTCTCGAGTGGAAGCGCGTGTGTTGGGGAACTTCTTGAGTCGCAGAGGGGAGTGAAGGACCCTTTGGAGGTTCATGAGGGAAGGTGTGATTTCCGTCGACATGCAGCAGTGGAAAACTGCCTCAACGTGACTGGAAGGGAGAACCTTCTGGAGTTTCTCGAGTTGCGGCAGGTCCTTCTCGAGTTACGACGGGGACCTCTTGGACCCGCTCGTGTGGCCTCAGGAGAAGACAGTCTCCATGTGAATGGCAAGGACCTTTCAGAACTCCTTTCCAGTCAGTGTCAGGACCTCTGTCCTTGTCTGGAGCTGCGGCCGGACCCTGAGGTTTCCTCGAACGTGCTGATATATGACTTGGGTCACTCTGGAGTGTAAAGACTGGAGTCAGGCATCGTCTCAAGTGGAGACATGCACACCAGCTAACTTCCTGAGCTGTAGCAACACTGTCAGGCTTCCTGTCGCATTGAAACAGGGGTCTGTGACTTTCCTTCGAGGTGCCACAAGGGCTGTCACACGTGCCACCATGGGGTGAGTCAATCCTCGGGGTGACAATCGAGACAGTGCAGGGAAATCAGGTTCATCTGGAGTGGATTGAGACTTCTGGGTAGCTGTGGCCTTATAGCACAATACCTGGAGTTCCTGTCGACTCTTGTGTCGAGAGCACCTCCTCCTGAGATGCGACGGGAACGCCAGGAATCCCTTCTCGACAAAGCAGAGAAAGGAACCCTCACCTCTAGCTGAGGAGGGGACAACGGGGCTCCTCTTGAGTTGTGGCAGGACTCTCGGGTTTCCTCTCAAATGGTGGCTCGTGTGTTGGGGAACTTCTTGAGTCAAAGCAAGGGAGTGAAGGAACCTTTGGAGGTCCAAGAGGGAAGGTGTGATTTCCCTCGACATGCGGCAGCAGAAAAGGGACTAAACGCGCCTGGAAGGGAGAACCTCCTGGTGTTTCTCGAGTTGCGGCAGGTCCTTCTTGAGTTACGACGGGTACCTGAGGGACCCGCTCATGTGGCCTCAGGAGAGGCCAGGCTCCGTGCAAATGGCGAAGTACCTATCGGGATTACTCTCCAGTTGGTGGCGGATTCTCTGTGCTCGTCCGGAGCTGGGGACGGACCCTGAGCTTTGCTCGAAAGTGCTGACATGGTACTTGAGCCCCTCCGGAGTGTCCACAGGGGATTCAGGCCTCGTCTGCAGTGAAAACACTCACGTCCGCTATCCTCCTGAGCTGTAGCAGCACTGTCATGCTTCCTGTCACTTTCACCCAGGGATCTGTGGCTTCCTCGAGGTGCCACCAGGGCTATCACATGTATCCCCATGGGGTGATTTGATCCTGGCGGTGACAGTTGAGGCAGTGCCAGCAAATCAGGTTCATCTGGAATGGATTTAGATTTCTGGATACTTGTGGCCTGATGGCACATTCCCTGGAGTTCCTCTCGACTCTCCTGTGAAGAGAACCTCCTCCTGAGATGCAACGTGAACGCCGGGTATCCCTTCCCAATGAAGCAGGGAAAGGAACCCTCATCTCGAGCTGAGGAGGGGACAACGTGGCAGCTCTTGAGTTTTGGCGGGACCCTCGGGGTACCTCTCCATTGGAGGCGCGTGTTTCGGGGAACATCTTGAGTCGCAGAGGGGAGTGAAGGACCCTTTCTAGGTCCAAGAGGGTGGGTGTCATTTCCCTCGATATGCGGCAGTTGAAAAGGGCCACAAAGTGCCTGGAAGGGAGAACCTTCTGGTGTTTCTCGAGTTGCGGCAGGTCCTTCTCGAGTTACTATGGGGATTTCTGGGACCCGCTTGTATGGCCTCAGGAGAGGCCAGTCTCCGTGCGAATCACGAGGGACCTCTCGGGATTCCTCTTCAGTCGGTGGCGGGTCTCTGCCCTCGTCTGGAGTTGTGGTCGGACCCTGAGGATTCCTCGAACGTGCTGACATGGGACTAGGGTCCCTCTGGAGTGTCCACAGTGGAATCAGGCCTCGTCTCTAGTGGAGACATGCACGCCAGCTATCTTACTGAGGTGTAGCAACACTGTCAGGCTTCCTGTCGCATTGACACAGGGATTGTGGGTTTCCTTCGAGATGCGACAAGGGCTGTCACACGTGCCACCATGGGGTGAGGCGATCCTCGGGGTGACAATCGAGACAGTGCAGGGAAATCAGGTTCATCTGGACTGGTTTAAGACTTCTGGGTATCTGTGGCTTTATAGCACGATCCCTGGAGTTCCTGTCGACTCTCGTGTCGAGAGCACCTCCTCCTGAGATGCGACGGGAACGCCGGGAATCCCTTCCCGATGTAGCAGAGAAAGAACCCTCATCTCTAGCTGAGGAGGGGACAACGGGGCTCCTCTTGAGTTGTGGCGGGATCCTCAGGTTTCCTCTCGAATGGAGGCGTGTGTGTTGGGGAACTTCTTGTGTCACAGCAAGGGAGTGAACGACCCTTTCGAGGTCCAAGAGGGAAGGTGTGATTTCCCTCGACATGCAGCAGCAGAAAAGGGCCTCAACGAGCCTGGAAGGGAGAACCTCCTGGTGTTTCTCGAGTTGTGGCAGGTCCTTCTCGAGTTACGACGGGTACCTGAGGGACCCGCTCGTGTGGCCTCAGGAGAGGCCAGGCTCCGTGCAAAAGCGAGGTACCTCTCGGGATTACTCTCCAGTGGGTGGCGGGTCCTCTGTGCTCGTCTGGAGCTGCGGCTGGACCCTGAGCTTTGCTCGAAAGTGCTGACTTAGTACTTGAGCCCCTCCGGAGTGTCCACAGGGTATTCAGGCCTCGTATGCAGTGAAAACATGCACGTCCACTCTCCTCCTGAGCTGTAGCAGCACTGTCAGGCTTCCTGTCACTTTCAGCCAGGGATCTGTGGCTTTCCCTCGAGGTGCCACCAGGGCTGTCACACGTGCCACCATGGGGTGAGGCGATCCTCGGGGTGACAATCGAGACAGTGCAGGGAAATCAGGTTCATCTCGAGTGGATGGAGACATCTGGGTACTTGTGGCCTGATGGCATGATCCCTGGAGTACCTCTCGACTCTCCTGTGAAGAGCACCTCCTCCTGAGATGCGACGAGAAGGCATGGAATCACTTCCCGATAAAGCAGAGAAAGGAACCTTCATCTCGAGCAGACGAGGGGACAAAGGGGCTCCTATTGAGTTGTGGCGGGATCCTCAGGGTACCTCTAGATTGGAGGCGCGTGTTTCGGGGAACATCTTGAGTCGCAGAGGGGAGTGAAAGACCCTTTCTAGGTCCAAGAGGGAAGTTGTCATTTTCCTCGATATGCAGCTGTTGAAACGGCCACAAAGCGCCTGGAAGGGAGAACCTCCTGGTGTTTCTCTAGTTGGGCAAGTCCTTCTTGAGTTACGATGGGGAACTCTGGGACCCGCTCGTGTGGCCTCAGGAGAGGCCAGGCTCCGTGCGAGTGGCCAGGGACCTCTCGGGATTACTCTCTAGTTGGTGGCGGGTCCTCTGTGCTCGTCCGGAACTGCGGCCGGACCCTGAGCTTTGCTCGAAAGTGCTGACATGGTACTTGAGCCCCTCCGGAGTGTCCACAGGGAATTCAGGCCTCGTCTGCAGTGAAAACACTCACGTCCGCTATCCTCCTGAGCTGTAGCAGCACTGTCAGGCTTCCTGTCACTTTCACCCAGGGATCTGTGTCTTTCCTCGAGGTGCCACCAGGGCTATCACACATATCCCCATGGGGTGAGTCGATCCTTACGGTGACAGTTGAGGCAGTGCCGGCAAATCAGGTTCATCTGGAATGGATTTAGATTTCTGGATACTTGTGGCCTGATGACACATTCCCTGGAGTTCCTCTCGACTCTCCTGTGAAGAGAACCTCCTCCTGAGATGCGACGTGAACGCCGGATATCCCTTCCCTACGAAGCAGGGAAAGGAACCCTCATCTTGAGCTGAGGAGGGGACAACATGGCACCTCTTGAGTTTGGGCGGGACCCTCGCGGTACCTCTCCATTGGAGGCACGTGTTTCGGGGAACATCTTGAGTCACAGAGGGGAGTGAAAGACCCTTTCTAGGTCCAAGAGGGAAGGTGTCATTTGCCTCGATATGCGGCAGTTGAAAAGGGCCACAACGCGCCTGGAAGGGAGAACCTTCTGGTGTTTCTCGAGTTGCGGCAAGTCCTTCTCGAGATACGACGGGGACCTCTGGGACCCATTCGTGTGGCCTCAGAAGAGGCCAGTCTCCATGCGAGTGGCGAGGGACCTCTCGGGCTTCCTCTCCAGGCGCTGGCGGGTCCTCTGTCCTCGTCTGGAGCTGCAGCCGGAACCTGAGGTTTCCTCGAACGTGCTGACATGGGACTTGGGTCCCTCTCGAGTGTCCACAGTGGAGTCAGGTCTTGTCTCTAGTGAGACATGCACGCTAGCTATCCTTCTGAGATGTAGTAGCACTGTCAGGCTTCCTGTTACTTTGAAACACGGGTCTCTGGCTTTCCCTTCAGTTGCCACCAGGGCTGTCACACGTGCCACCATGGGATTAGTTGATCCTCGGGTTGACAGTCGAGACAGTGCAGGAAAATCATGTTCATCTGGAGTGGATAGAGACTTCTGGGTACTTGTGGCCTGAAGGCACAATCCCTGGAGTTCCTCTCAACTCTGTTGTGGAGAGCACCTCCCCCTGATATGGGATGGGAACGCTGCGAATCCCTTCCCGACGAAGCACGGAAAGAAACCCTCATCTCGCGCTTAAGAGGGGACAACGGGGCTCCTCTTGAGTTGTGGCGGGACCCTCGGGGTTCCTCTCGAGTGGAGGCGTGTGAGTCGGGGAACTTCTTGTGTCGCAGCAAGGGAGTGAAGACCCTTTTGAGGTCCAAGAGGGAAGGTGTGATTTCCCTCAAGATACAGCAGCAGAGAAAGGCCTCAACGCACCTGGAAGGGAGAACGTCCTGGTGTTTCTCGATTTGTAGCAGGTCCTTCTCGAGTTACGACGGGGACCTCAGGGAACTGCTTGTGAGGCCTCAGGATTCGCCAGGCTCCATGCAAATGGCGAGGTACCTCTCGGGATTCATCTCCATTTGTTGGCGGGTCCTAAGTCCGGATCCGGAGCTGCGGCCGGACCCTGAGGTTTCCTCGAAAGTGCTGACATGTGACTTGGGCCCCTCGGAGTGTAGACAGGGGAGTCAGGCCTCGTTTCCAGTGGAGACATGCACGCCCGCTCCACTGCTGAGTTGTAGCAGCACTGTCAGGCTTCCTGTCACTTTCCTCCAGGGATCTGTGTCTTTGCTCGAGGTGCCACCAGGGCTATCACACGTTTCACCATGGAGTGAGTCGATTATCGGTTTGACAGTCGAGACTGTGCAGGGAAATCAGGTTCATCTGGAGTGTATTGAGATTTCTGGATACTTGTGGCCTGATAGCACATTCCCTGGAGTTCTCTCGACTCTCCTGGGAAGAGCACCTCCTCCTGAGTTGCGACGGGAATGCCTGGAGTATCTTCCCGACGAAGCAGTGAAAGGAACCCTCATCTCAAGCTGAGTAGGTGACAAAGAGGCTCCTCTTGAGTTGTGGCAGGACCCTCGGGTATCCTGTCGAATGGAGTCGCGTGTGTTGGGGAACTTCTTTAGTCGCAGAGGGGAGTGAAGGACGCTTTCCAGGTCCAAGAGGGAAGGTGTGATTTCCCTCGACATGCGGCATTGGAAAAGGCCTCAACGCGACTGTAAGGAAGAACCTTCTGGTGTTTCTCGAGTTACGGCAGGTCCTTCTCGAGTTACGACGGGGACCTCTCGGACCCGCTCATGTGGCCTCAGGAGAGGCCAGTCTCCGTGCGAATGGCGATGACCTCTCGGGATTTGTCTCCTGTCGGTGGCGGGTCCACTGTCCTCATCTGTATCTGCAGCCAGAACCTGAGGTTTCCTCGAACCTGCTGACATGGGACTTGGGTCCCGCTGGAGTGTCCACAGTGGAGTCAGGCCTCGTCTTGAGTGGAGACATGCACGCCAGCTGTCCTCCTGAGCTGTAGCCACACTGTCAGGCTTCCTGTGGCATTGAAACAGTGGTCTGTGGCTTTCCCTCGAGGTGCCACCAGGGCTGTAACACGTGCCACCATGGGGTGAGTCGATTCTCGGGTTGACAGTCGAGACAGTGCAGGAAAATCATGTTCATCTGGAGTGGATAGAGACTTCTGGGTACTTGTGGCCTGAAGGCACGATCCCTGGAGTTCCTCTCAACTCTGTTGTGGAGAGCACCTCCCCCTGATATGGGATGGGAACGCTGCGAATCCCTTCCCGACGAAGCACGGAAAGAAACCCTCATCTCGCGCTTAAGAGGGGACAACGGGGCTCCTCTTGAGTTGTGGCGGGACCCTCGGGGTTCCTCTCGAGTGGAGGCGTGTGTGTCGGGGAACTTCTTGTGTCGCAGCAAGGGAGTGAAGACCCTTTTGAGGTCCAAGAGGGAAGTGTGATTTCCCTCAAGATACAGCAGCAGAGAAAGGCCTCAACGCACCTGGAAGGGAGAACGTCCTGGTGTTTCTCGATTTGTAGCAGGTCCTTCTCGAGTTACGACGGGGACCTCAGGGAACTGCTTGTGAGGCCTCAGGATTCGCCAGGCTCCATGCAAATGGCGAGGTACCTCTCGGGATTCATCTCCATTTGTTGGCGGGTCCTAAGTCCGGATCCGGAGCTGCGGCCGGACCCTGAGGTTTCCTCGAAAGTGCTGACATGTGACTTGGGCCCCTCGGAGTGTAGACAGGGGAGTCAGGCCTCGTTTCCAGTGGAGACATGCACGCCCGCTCCACTGCTGAGTTGTAGCAGCACTGTCAGGCTTCCTGTCACTTTCCTCCAGGGATCTGTGTCTTTGCTCGAGGTGCCACCAGGGCTATCACACGTTTCACCATGGAGTGAGTCGATTATCGGTTTGACAGTCGAGACTGTGCAGGGAAATCAGGTTCATCTGGAGTGTATTGAGATTTCTGGATACTTGTGGCCTGATAGCACATTCCCTGGAGTTCCTCTCGACTCTCCTGGGAAGAGCACCTCCTCCTGAGTTGCGACGGGAATGCCTGGAGTATCTTCCCGACGAAGCAGTGAAAGGAACCCTCATCTCAAGCTGAGTAGGTGACAAAGAGGCTCCTCTTGAGTTGTGGCAGGACCCTCGGGTATCCTGTCGAATGGAGTCGCGTGTGTTGGGGAACTTCTTTAGTCGCAGAGGGGAGTGAAGGACGCTTTCCAGGTCCAAGAGGGAAGGTGTGATTTCCCTCGACATGCGGCATTGGAAAAGGCCTCAACGCGACTGTAAGGAAGAACCTTCTGGTGTTTCTCGAGTTACGGCAGGTCCTTCTCGAGTTACGACGGGGACCTCTCGGACCCGCTCATGTGGCCTCAGGAGAGGCCAGTCTCCGTGCGAATGGCGATGACCTCTCGGGATTTGTCTCCTGTCGGTGGCGGGTCCACTGTCCTCATCTGTATCTGCAGCCAGAACCGAGGTTTCCTCGAACCTGCTGACATGGGACTTGGGTCCCGCTGGAGTGTCCACAGTGGAGTCAGGCCTCGTCTTGAGTGGAGACATGCACGCCAGCTGTCCTCCTGAGCTGTAGCCACACTGTCAGGCTTCCTGTGGCATTGAAACAGTGGTCTGTGGCTTTCCCTCGAGGTGCCACCAGGGCTGTAACACGTGCCACCATGGGGTGAGTCGATTCTCGGGTTGACAGTCGAGACAGTGCAGGAAAATCATGTTCATCTGGAGTGGATAGAGACTTCTGGGTACTTGTGGCCTGAAGGCACAATCCCTGGAGTTCCTCTCAACTCTGTTGTGGAGAGCACCTCCCCCTGATATGGGATGGGAACGCTGCGAATCCCTTCCCGACGAAGCACGGAAAGAAACCCTCATCTCGCGCTTAAGAGGGGACAACGGGGCTCCTCTTGAGTTGTGGCGGGACCCTCGGGGTTCCTCTCGAGTGGAGGCGTGTGAGTCGGGGAACTTCTTGTGTCGCAGCAAGGGAGTGAAGACCCTTTTGAGGTCCAAGAGGGAAGGTGTGATTTCCCTCAAGATACAGCAGCAGAGAAAGGCCTCAACGCACCTGGAAGGGAGAACGTCCTGGTGTTTCTCGATTTGTAGCAGGTCCTTCTAGAGTTACGACGGGGACCTCAGGGAACTGCTTGTGAGGCCTCAGGATTCGCCAGGCTCCATGCAAATGGCGAGGTACCTCTCGGGATTCATCTCCATTTGTTGGCGGGTCCTAAGTCCGGGTCCGGAGCTGCAGCCAGACCCTGAGGTTTCCTCGAAAGTGCTGACATGTGACTTGGGCCCCTCGGAGTGTAGACAGGGGAGTCAGGCCTCGTTTCCAGTGGAGACATGCACGCCCGCTCCACTGCTGAGTTGTAGCAGCACTGTCAGGCTTCCTGTCACTTTCCTCCAGGGATCTGTGTCTTTGCTCGAGGTGCCACCAGGGCTATCACACGTTTCACCATGGGGTGAGTCGATTATCGGTTTGACAGTCGAGACGTGCAGGGAAATCAGGTTCATCTGGAGTGTATTGAGATTTCTGGATACTTGTGGCCTGATAGCACATTCCCTGGAGTTCCTCTCGACTCTCCTGGGAAGAGCACCTCCTCCTGAGTTGCGACGGGAACGCCGGGAGTATCTTCCCGATGAAGCAGTGAAAGGAACCCTCATCTCAAGCTGAGTAGGTGACAAAGGGGCTCCTCTTGAGTTCTGGCAGGACCCTCGGGGTTCCCCTCGAGTGGAGGCGCGTGTGTCGGGGAACTTCTTGCATCGCAGCAAGGGAGTGAAGGACCCTTTCGAGGTCCAAGAGGGAAGGTGTGATTTCCCTCACCATGCGGCAGTTGAAAAGGGCCTCAACGCGCATGGAAGGGAGAACCTTCTGGTGTTTCTCGAGTTGAGGCAGGTCCTTCTTGAGTTACGACGGAGACCTCTGGGACCCGCACGTGTGGCCTCAGAAAACCCAGTCTCCGTGCGAATGGCGAGGGACCTCTCGGGATTCCTCTCCAGTCACTGGTGGGTCCTCTTTCTTCGTCTGGAGCTGATTTCGGACACTGAGGTTTCCTCGAACGTGCTGACATGGGACTTGGGTCCCTCTGGAGTATCCACAGTGGAGTCAGGCCTCGTCTCAAATGGAGACATGCACGCCAGCTATCCTCCTGAGCTGTAGTAACACTGTTAGGCTTCCTGTCGCGTTGACACAGGGATCTGTGGCTTTCCCTCGAGATGCCACCAGGGCTGTCACACGTGCCACCATGGGGTGAGCGGATCTTCGGGGTGAAAGTCAAGGAAGTGCAGTTAAATCTGGTTCATCTGTAGTGTATTGACACTTCTGGGTACCTGTGGCCTTACAGGACGATCCCTGAAATTCTTCTCGACTCTCGTGTGGAGAGCACCTCCTCCTGAGATGCGACTGGAACGCCGGTAATCTCTTCCCGACGAAGCAGAGAAAGGAACCCTCATCTCTAGCTGAGCACGGGACAACAGGGCTCCTCTTGAGTTGTGGTGGGATCTGCGGGGTTCCTTCGAGTGGAGGCGCATGTATCGGGGAACTTCTTGAGTTCGAGCAAGGGAGTGAAGGACCCTTTCGAGGTCCAAGAGGGAAGGTGTGATTTCCCTTGACATGCGGCAGCGGAAAACGGCCTCAACGCGACTGGAAGGGAGATCCTCCTGGTGTTTCTCGAGTTGTGTGCCAGGTCGTTCTCGAGTTATGACGGGGAACTCAGGGACCCGCTGGTGTGGCCTGAGGAGAGGCCAGGCTCCGTGCAAATGGCGAAGTACCTCTCAGGATTCCTCTCCAGTTGGTGGCGGCTCCTAAGTCCTCCTCTGGAGTTGTGGCCGAACCCTGAGGTTTCTTCGAAAATGCTGACATGAGACTTGGGCCCCTCCGGAGTGTCTACAGGGGAGTCAGGCCTCGTGTCCAGTGGAGAAATTCACGCCCTCTCTCCTCCTGATCTGTAGCAGCACATTCAGGCTGCCTGTCGTGTTGAAACAGGGGTCTGTGGCTTTCCTTCGAGATGCCAAAAGAGCTGTCAGAGGTACCACCATGGGGTTAGTCGACCTCGGGGTGACAGTCGAGGCAGTGCAGGGAAATCTGGTTCATCTGGAGTGGATTGAGACTTCTGGATACTTGTGTCCTGTTGGCACATTCCCTGGAGTTCCTTTCGACTCTCCTGTGAAGAGCATCTCCTCCTGAAATGTGACGGGAATGCCAGGAATCCCTTCCCGACGAAGCACGGAAAGGAACCCTCATCTCGCGCTGAGGAGGGGACAACGGGGCACCTCTTGCGTTGTGGCGGGACCCTCCGGGATCCTCTCGAGTGGAGGCGCGTGTGTCGGGGAACTTCATGAGTCACAGAGGGGGAGGGAAGGAGCCTTTCGATGTCCAAGAGGGAAGGTGTGATTTCGCTCGACATGCATCAAAAGAAAAGGGCCTCAACGCACCTGGAAGGGAGAACCTCCTGGTGTTTCTCGAGTTGCAGCAGGTCCTTCTCGATTTACAACGGGGACCTCAGGTCCCTCTCGTGTGGCCTCAGGAGAGCCCACTTCCGTGCAAATGGCCAGGGACCTCTCGGGATTCCTCTCCAATCAGTGGCAGGTCCTAGGTCCGCGTCTGGAGCTGTGGCCGGGCCCTGAGCTTTGCTCGAAAGTGCTGACATGGGACTTGGGTCCCTCTGAAGTGTACGGAGGTTGGTCAGACCTCATCACGAGTGGAGACATGCACATCCGCTCTCCTCCTGAGCTGTAGCAGCACTGTCAGGCTTCCTGTCGCGTTGACACAGGGATCTGTGGCTTTCCCTCGAGATGGCACCCGGGCTGTCACACGTGCCACCATGGGGTTAGTCGATCCGCGGGGTGACAGTCGAGGCAGTGCAGGGGAATCTGGTTCATCTGGTGTCGATTGAGACTTTTTGGTACTTTTGGCCTGATAGCACAATACCTGGAGTTCCTCTCGACTCTCATCTGGACAGCACTTCCTCCTGAATTGCGACAGAAACGCCAGGAAACCCTTCCCGAAGAAGCAGAGAAAGTAACACTCACCTCGAGCTGAGGAGGGGACAACGGGGCTCCTTGTGAGTTGTGGCGGGACCCTCGGGGTTGCTGTCGAGTGGAGGCGTGTGTGTCAGGGAATTTCTTGAGTCGCAGGAAGGGAGTGAAGGATACTTTCGAGTTCCAAGAGGGAAGGTGTGATTTCCCTCGACATGCGGCAGCATAAAAGGGCCTCAACGTGCCTGGAAGGGAAAACTTCCTGGTGTTTCTCGAGTTGCAACAGGTCCATCACGAGTTATGATGGGGACCTCAGGGACCTGCTCGTGTGGCCTCAGGAGAGGCCAGTCTCCGTGCGAATGGCGAGGGACATCTCGGAATTACTCTCCAGTAGGTCGCAGGTCCTCTGTCCTCATCTGGAGCTGCGGACCGTCCCTGAGGTTTCCTCGAACGTGCTGACATGGGACTTAGGTCCCTCTGGAGTGTCCACCGTGGAGTCAGGCCTCGTCTCGAGTGGAGATATGCACGCCAGCTATCCTCCTGTGCTGTAGCAACACTGTCAGGCTTCCTGTCGTGTTGAAAAAGGGTCTGTGGCTTTCCCTCGAGGTGCCACCAGGGATGTAACACGTGCCACCATGGGTTGAGTCGCTCCTCGGGGTGACAGTCGAGACTGTGCAGGGAAATCAGGTTCATCTGCTGTGGATTGAGACTTCTGGGTACTTTTGGCCTGATCGCACGATCCCTGCAGTTCCTCTCGACTCTCCTGTGGAGAGCACCTCCTTCTGATATGGGTTGAGAACGCCGCAAATACCTTCCTGATGAAGCACAGAAAGTAACCCTCATCTCGTGCTGAGGAGGGGACAACGGGGCTCCTCTTGATTTGTGGCGGGACCCTCGGGGTTCCTGTTGAGTGGAGGCGCGTGTGTCAGGGAACTTCTTGAGTCTTAGCAAGGGAGTGAAGGTCCCTTTCGAGGTCCAAGAGGGAAGGTGTGATTTCGCTAGACATGCAGCAGTAGAAAAGGGCCTCAACACGTCTCGAAGGGAGAACCTCCACGTGTTTCACGAGTTGCAGCAGGTCTTTCTCGACTTACGACGGGCACCTCAGGGACCTGCTCGTGTGGCCTCAGGAGACACCACTCTCCGTACGAATGGCGAGGGACCTCTCGGGATTCCTCTCCAGGCGGTCGCGGGTCCTAGGTCCGAGTCAGGAGCTGCGGCCGGACCCTAAGCTTTGCTCGAAAGTGGTGACATGGGATTTGGACCCCTCCTGAGTGTCCACAGTGGAGTCAGGCCTCGTCTCCAGGGAAGACATGCACGCCCGCTCTCCTCCTGAGCTGTAACAGCACTGTCCGTCTTCCTGTCACATTCACCCAGGGATGTGTGGCTTTGCTCGAGGTGCCACCAGGTCTATCACACGTGTCACCATGGAGTGAGTCAATGCTCGCGGTGACAGTCGAGGCAGTGCAGGCAAATCAGGTTCATCTGGAGTGGATTGAGATTTCTGGATACTTGTGGGCAGATGGCACATTACGTGGAGTTCCTCTCGACTCTCCTGTGAAGAGCACCTCCTCCTGAGATGCGACGGGAATGCCGGGAATCCCTTCCGACGAAGCACGGAAATTAACCCTCATCTCGCGCTGAGTAGGTGACAAAGAGGCTCCTCTTGAGTTGTGGTAGGACCCTCGGGGTTGCTCTCAAGTGGAGGCGCGAGTGTCGGGGTACTTCTTGAGTCGCAGGGGTGAGTGAAGGACCCTTTCGAGGTCCAAGAGTGAAGTTGTGATTTCCCTAGACATGCGGCAGTGGGAAAGGGCCTCATCGCGACTGGAAGGGAAAACCTTCTGGTTTTTCTCAAGTTGCAGCAGGTCCTTCTCGAGTTACGACGGGGACCTCACGGACTTGCTCGTGTGGCCTCAGGAGAGGCCAGTCTCCGTGCAAATGGCGAGGTACCTCTTGGGATTCCTCTCCAGTTGGTGGCGGGTCCAAAGTCCTCATCCAGAACTGCGGCCGGACCCTGAGGTTTCCTCGAAAGAGTTGACATGGGACTTGGGGCCATCCAGTGTGTCCACAGGGGAGTCAGGCCTCGTCTCCAGTGGAGACATGCACGCCCGCTCTCCTCCTGAGCTGTAGCAGCACTGTCAGGCTTCCTGTCACGTTGACCCAGGGATCTGTGGCTTTGCTCGAGGTTCCACCAGGACTATCACAAGTGTCACCATGGGGTGGGTCGATCCTCGCGGTGACAGTCGAGGCAGTGCAGGCAAATCAGGTTCATCTGGAGTGGATTGACATTTCTGGATAATTGTGGCCTGATGGCACATTCCCTGAAATTCCTCTCGACTCTCCTTTGAAGAGGACCTCTTCCTGAGAGGTGACGGGAACACCGGGAATCCTTTCCCGACGAAGCAGAGAAAGGAACACACATTTCGAGCTGAGGAGGGGACAAGGGGGCTGCTCTTGAATTGTGGCGGGATCCTCGGGGTTCCTCTCGACTGGAGGCGTGTGTGTCGGGGAACTTCTTGAGTCACAGAGGCGAGTGAAGGTCCCTTTCGACATCCAAGAGGGAAGGTGTGATTTCCCTCGACATGCGGCAGTGGAAAAGGGCCTCAACGCGACTGGAAGGGAGAAACTTTGGTGTTTCTCGAGTTGCGGCAGGTCCTTCTCGAGTTACGACGGGGACGTCTGCGACCCGCTCGTGAGGCCTCAGGAGAGGCCAGTCTCCGTGCGAATTGCGAGGGACCTCTCGGGATTCCTCTGCAGTCGGTGGCGGGTCCTCTGTCCTCGTCCGGAGCTGTGGCCGGACCCTGAATTTAGCTCGATCGCGCTGATATGGGACTTGGGTCCCTCTGGAGTATCCACAGTGGTGTTAGGCCTCATCTCGAGTGGAGATATGCACGCCAGCTATCGTCCTGAGCTGTAGCAACACTGTCAGGCTTCCTGTCGCATTGAAACAGCGGTCTGTGGCTTTCCCTCGATGTGCCACCAGGGTTGTCACACATGCCACCATGGGGTGAGTCTATCCTCGGGGTGACAGTCGAGACTGTGCAGGGAAATCAGGTTCATCTGGAGTGGATTGAGACTTCTGGGTACTTGTGGCCTGATGGCGTGATCCCTGGAGTTCCTCTCGACTCTCCTGTGGAGAGCACCTCCTCCTGATATGCGATGGGAATGCCGCGAATCCCTTCCCGACGAAGCACGGAAAGGAATCCTCATCTCGAGCTGAGGAGGGGACAACGGGACTCCTCTTGAGTTGTGGCAGGACCCTCCGGGTTCCTGTGGAGTGGAGGCTCGTGTGTCAGGAAACTTCTTGAGTCACAGCAAGGGACTGAAGGATGCTTTCGAGGTCCAAGAGGGAAGGTGTGATTTCGCTTGACATGCAGTAGCAGGAAAGGGCCTTAATGCGCCTGAATGGGAGAACCTCCTGATGTTTCTCGAGTTGCAGCTGATCCTTCCCGAGTTACCACGGGGACCTCAGGGACCTGCTCATGTGGCCTCAGGAGAGGCCATTCTCCGTGCGAATGGCGAGGGACCTCTCGGGATTCTTCTCCAGTCGGTGGTGGGTCCTAGGTCCGAGACTGGACCTGCGGCCGGACGTTGAGCTTTGCTCGAAAGTGCTGACATGGGACTTGGGTCCCTCTGGAGTGTCCACAGGGTGGTCAGGCCTCCTCTCGAGTGGAGACATGCATGCCCACTCTCCTCCTGAGCTGTAGCAGCACTGACAGGCTTCCTGTCGAGTTGACACAGGGATCTGTGGCTTTCTCTCCAGATGCCACAAGGGCTGTCACACGTGCCACCATGAGGTCAGTCGATCCTGGGGGTGACAGTCGAGGCAGGGCAGGTAAATCAGGTTCATCTGGTGTGGATTGAGACTTCTGGATACTTGTGGCCTGATGGCACATTTCCTGGAGTTCCTCTGGACTTTCCTGTGAAGAGCACCTCCTCCTGAAATGCGAAGGGAACGCTGGGAATTCCTTCCCGACGAAGCAGGGAAAGGAAACCTCATCTCGAGCTGAGGAGGGGACAACAGGGCTCCTCTTCAGTTGTGGCGGGACCCTTGGGGTTCCTCTCAAGTGTAGGCGCGTGTGTCGGGAAACTTCTTGAGTCGAAGCAATGGACTGAAGGACCCTTTCGAGGTCCAAGAGGGAAGGTGTGATTTCCCCCGACATGCTGCAGCGGAAAAGGACCTCAACTCGCCTGGAAGGGAAAACCTTCTGGTGTTTCTCGAGTTGCGGCAGGTCCTTCTCAAGTTATGACGGGGACTTCAGGGACCCGCTGCTGTGGCCTCAAGAGAAGCCAGGCTCCATGCAAATGGCGAGGCACCTCTCCGGATTCCTCTCCAGTTGGTGGCGGGTCCTAAGTTCTCGTCCGGAGCTGCGGCCGGACCCTGAGGTTTCCTCGAAAGTGCTGACTTGGGACTTGGGCCTCTCCAGAGTGTCCACAGGGGAGTCAGGCCTCGTCTCCAGTGGAGACATGCACCCCAGTTATCCTCCTGAGCTGTAGCAACACTGTCAGGCTTCCTGTCGCGTTGAAACAGGGGTCTGTGGCTTTCCCTCGAGGTGCCACCAGGGCTGTCACACGTACCACCATGGCATGAGTCGATCCTCGGGTTGACAGTCGAGACTGTGCAGGGAAATCAGGTTCATCTGCTGTGGATTGAGACTTCTGGGTACTTTTGGCCTGATCGCACGATCCCTGCAGTTCCTCTCGACTCTCCTGTGGAGAGCACCTCCTTCTGATATGCGTTGAGAACGCCGCGAATACCTTCCTGATGATGCACAGAAAGTAACCCTCATCTCGTGCTGAGGAGGGGACAACGGGGCTCCTCTTGATTTGTGGCGGGACCCTCAGGGTTCCTGTCGAGTGGAGGCGCGTGTGTCAGGGAACTTCTTGAGTCTTAGCAAGGGAGTGAAGGTCCCTTTCGAGGTCCAAGAGGGAAGGTGTGATTTCGCTGGACATGCAGCAGTAGAAAAGGGCCTCAACACGCCTCGAAGGGAGAACCTCCACGTGTTTCACGAGTTGCAGCAGGTCCTTCTCAAGTTACGACGGGCACCTCAGGGACCTGCTCGTGTGGCCTCAGGAGACGCCAGTCTCCGTGCGAATGGCGAGGGACCTCTCGGGATTCCTCTCCAGGCAGTCGCGGGTCCTAGGTCCGAGTCAGGAGCTGCGGCCGGACCCTAAGCTTTGCTCGAAAGTGGTGACATGGGATTTGGACCCCTCCGGAGTGTCCACAGTGGAGTCAGGCCTCGTCTCCAGGGAAGACATGCACGCCCGCTCTCCTCCTGAGCTGTAGCAGCACTGTCCGTCTTCCTGTCACATTCACCCAGGGATGTGTGGCTTTGCTCGAGGTGCCACCAGGTCTATCACACGTGTCACCATGGAGTGAGTCGATGCTCGCGGTGACAGTCGAGGCAGTGCAGGCAAATCAGGTTCATCTGGAGTGGATTGAGATTTCTGGATACTTGTGGGCAGATGGCACATTACGTGGAGTTCCTCTCGACTCTCCTGTGAAGAGCACCTCCTCCTGAGATGCGACGGGAATGCCGGGAATCCCTTCCCGACGAAGCACGGAAATTAACCCTCATCTCGCGCTGAGTAGGTGACAAAGA
Source organism: Aepyceros melampus (assembly GCA_006408695.1). NCBI lineage: Eukaryota > Metazoa > Chordata > Mammalia > Artiodactyla > Bovidae > Aepyceros > Aepyceros melampus. The sequence goes on along the minus strand of SJXQ01005134.1, from coordinate 93,573 downwards.
GGCTCCTCTTGAGTTGTGGTAGGACCCTCGGGGTTGCTCTCAAGTGGAGGCGCGAGTGTCGGGGTACTTCTTGAGTCGCAGGGGTGAGTGAAGGACCCTTTCGAGGTCCAAGAGTGAAGTTGTGATTTCCCTAGACATGCGGCAGTGGGAAAGGGCCTCATCGCGACTGGAAGGGAAAACCTTCTGGTTTTTCTCAAGTTGCAGCAGGTCCTTCTCGAGTTACGACGGGGACCTCACGGACTTGCTCGTGTGGCCTCAGGAGAGGCCAGTCTCCGTGCAAATGGCGAGGTACCTCTTGGGATTCCTCTCCAGTTGGTGGCGGGTCCAAAGTCCTCATCCAGAACTGCGGCCGGACCCTGAGGTTTCCTCGAAAGAGTTGACATGGGACTTGGGGCCATCCAGTGTGTCCACAGGGGAGTCAGGCCTCGTCTCCAGTGGAGACATGCACGCCCGCTCTCCTCCTGAGCTGTAGCAGCACTGTCAGGCTTCCTGTCACATTGACTCAGGGATCTGTGGCTTTGCTCGAGGTTCCACCAGGTCTATCACAAGTGTCACCATGGGGTGGGTCGATCCTCGCGGTGACAGTCGAGGCAGTGCAGGCGAATCAGGTTCATCTGGAGTGGATTGACATTTCTGGATAATTGTGGCCTGATGGCACATTCCCTGGAATTCCTCTCGACTCTCCTGTGAAGAGGACCTCTTCCTGAGAGGCGACGGGAACACCGGGAATCCTTTCTCGACGAAGCAGAGAAAGGAACCCACATTTCGAGCTGAGGAGGGGACAAGGGGGCTCCTCTTGAGTTGTGGCGGGATCCTCGGGGTTCCTCTCGACTGGAGGCGCGTGTGTCGGGGAACTTCTTGAGTCACAGAGGGGAGTGAAGGTCCCTTTCGACATCCAAGAGGGAAGGTGTAATTTCCCTCGACATGCGGCAGTGGAAAAGGGCCTCAACGCGACTGGAAGGGAGAAACTTCTGGTGTTTCTCGAGTTGCGGCAGGTCCTTCTCGAGTTACGACGGGGACGTCTGCGACCCGCTCGTGAGGCCTCAGGAGAGGCCAGGCTCCGTGTGAATTGCGAGGGACCTCTCGGGATTCCTCTGCAGTTGGTGGCGGGTCCTCTGTCCTCGTCTGGAGCTGTGGCCGGACCCTGAATTAACCTCGATCACGCTGACATGGGACTTGGGTCCCTCTGGAGTGTCCACAGTGGTGTTAGGCCACGTCTCGAGTGGAGATATGCACGCCAGCTATCGTCCTGAGCTGTAGCAACACTGTCAGGCGTCCTGTCGCGTTGAAACAGGGGTCTGTGGCTTTCCCTCGATGTGCCACCAGGGTTGTCACACGTGCCACCATGGGGTGAGTCTATCCTCGGGGTGACAGTCGAGACTGTGCAGGCAAATCAGGTTCATCTGGAGTGGATTGAGACTTCTGGGTACTTGTGGCCTGATGGCGTGATCCCTGGAGTTCCTTCGACTCTCCTGTGGAGAGCACCTCCTCCTGATATGCGATGGGAATGCCCGACGAAGCACGGAAAGGAATCCTCATCTCGAGCTGAGGAGGGGACAACGGGACTCCTCTTGAGTTGTGGCAGGACCATCCAGGTTCCTGTCAAGTAGAGGCTCGTGTGTCAGGAAACTTCTTGAGTCACAGCAAGGGACTGAAGGATGCTTTCGAGGTCCAAGAGGGAAGGTGTGATTTCGCTTGACATGCAGCAGCAGGAAAGGGCCTCAACGCGCCTGAATGGGAGAACCTCCTGATGTTTCTCGAGTTGCAGCTGATCCTTCCCGAGTTACCACGGGGACCTGAGGGACCTGCTCATGTGGCCTCAGGGGAGGCCAGTCTCCGTGCGAATGGCGAGGGACCTCTCGGGTTTCCTCTCCATTCGGTGGTGGGTCCTAGGTCCGAGTCTGGACCTGCGGCCGGACGTTGAGCTTTGCTCGAAAGTGCTGACATGGGACTTGGGTCCCTCTGGAGTGTCCACAGGGTGGTCAGACCTCCTCTCGAGTGGAGACATGCATGCCCGCTCTCCTCCTGAGCTGTAGCAGCACTGACAGGCTTCCTGTCGAGTTGACACAGGGATCTTTGGCTTTCTCTCCAGATGCCACAAGGGCTGTCACACGTGCCACCATGAGGTTAGTCGATCCTGGGGGTGACAGTCGAGGCAGAGCAGGTAAATCAGGTTCATCTGGTGTGGATTGAGACTTCTGCATACTTGTGGGCAGATGGCACATTTCCTGGAGTTCCTCTCGACTTTCCTGTGAAGAGCACCTCCTCTTGAAATGCGAAGGGAACGCTGGGAATTCCTTCCCGACGAAGCAGGGAAAGGAAACCTCATCTCGAGCTGAGGAGGGGACAACAGGGCTCCTCTTCAGTTGTGGCGGGACCCTTGGGGTTCCTCTCAAGTGTAGGCGCGTGTGTCGGGAAACTTCTTGAGTTGAAGCAATGGACTGAAGGACCCTTTCGAGGTCCAAGAGGGAAGGTGTGATTTCCCCGACATGTGGCAGTGGAAAAGGACCTCAACTCGCCTGGAAGGGAAGACCTTCTGGTGTTTCTCGAATTGCGGCAAGTCCTTCTCAAGTTACGACGGGGATTTCAGGGACCCGCTCCTGTGGCCTCAGGAGAGGCCAGGCTCCGTGCAAATGGCGAGGCACCTGTCCGGATTCCTCTTCAGTTGGTGGCGGGTTCTAAGTTCTTGTCCGGAGCTGCAGCCGGACCCTGAGGTTTCCTCGAAAGTGCTGACATGGGACTTGGGCCTCTCCAGAGTGTCCACAGGGGAGTCAGGCCTCGTCTCCAGTGGAGACATGCACCCCAGTTATCCTCCTGAGCTGTAGCAACACTGTCAGGCTTCCTGTCGCGTTGAAACAGGGGTCTGTGGCTTTCCCTCGAGGTGCCCCCAGGGCTGTCACACGTACCACCATGGCGTGAGTCGATCCTCGGTGTGACAGTCGAGACTGTGCAGGGAAATCAGGTTCATCTGCTGTGGATTGAGACTTCTGGGTACTTTTGGCCTGATCGCATGATCCCTGCAGTTCCTCTCGACTCTCCTGTGGAGAGCACCTCCTTCTGATATGCGTTGAGAAAGCCGCGAGTACCTTCCTGATGAAGCACAGAAAGTAACCCTCATCTCGTGCTGAGGAGGGGACAACGGGGCTCCTCTTGAGTTGTGGCGGGACCCTCGGGGTTCCTGTCGAGTGGAGGCGCGTGTGTCAGGGAACTTCTTGAGTCTTAGCAAGGGAGTGAAGGTCCCTTTCGAGGTCCAAGAGGGAAGGTGTGATTTCGCTAGACATGCAGCAGTAGAAAAGGGCCTCAACGCGCCTCGAAGGGAGAACCTCCACATGTTTCACGAGTTGCAGCAGGTCCTTCTCGAGTTACGACGGGCACCTCAGGGACCTGCTCGTGTGGCCTCAGGAGACGCCAGTCTCCGTGCGAATGGCGAGGGACCTCTCGGGATTCCTCTCCAGGCGTTCCCGGGTCCTAGGTCCGAGTCAGGAGCTGCGGCTGGACCCTAAGCTTGCTCGAAAGTGGTGACATGGGATTTGGACCCCTCCGGAGTGTCCACAGCGGAGTCAGGCCTCATCTCCAGGGAAGACATGCACGCCCGCTCTCCTCCTGAGCTGTAGCAGCACTGTCCGTCTTCCTGTCACATTCACCCAGGGATGTGTGGCTTTGCTCGAGGTGCCACCAAGTCTATCACACGTGTCACCATGGAGTGAGTCGATCCTTGTGGTGACAGTCGAGGCCGTGCAGGCAAATCATGTTCATCTGGAGTGGATTGAGATTTCTGAATACTTGTGGGCAGATGGCACATTACGTGGAGTTCCTCTCGACTCTCCTGTGAAGAGCACCTCCTCCTGAGATGCGACGGGAACACCGGGAATCCCTTCCCGACGAAGCACGGAAATTAACCCTCATCTCGCGCTGAGAAGGGGACAACGGGGCTCCTCTTGAGTTGTGGCGGGACAGTCGGGTTTGCTCTCAAGTGGAGGCGCGTGTTTCGGGGTACTTCTTGAGTCACAGAGGTGAGTGAAGGACCCTTTCGAGGTCCAAGAGTGAAGTTGTGATTTCCCTAAACATGCAGCAGTGAAAAAGTGCCTCATCGCGACTGGAAGGGAAAACCTTCTGGTTTTTCTCGAGTTGCGGCAGGTCCTTCTCGAGTTACGACGCACTCGTGTGGCCTCAGGAGAGGCCAGGCACCGTGCGAACGGTGAGGGACCTCTCGGGAATCCTCTCCAGTCGGTGGCGGTTCCTAGATCCGCGTCTGGAGCTGCGACTGGACCTGAGATTTGCTGGAAAGTGCTGACATGGGACTTTGGTCACTCTGGAGTGTCCACAGTGGAGTCAGGCTTCGTCTCGAGAGGAGACATGCATGCCAGCTATCCTCCTGAGCTGTAGCAACACTGTCAGGCTTCCTGGCGCATTGAACCAGGGGTCTCTGGCTTTCCCTCGAGGTGCCACCAGGGCTGTCACACGTGCCACCATGGGGTGAGTCGATCCTCGCGCTGACTGTCGAGACAGTGCAGGGAAATCAGGTTCATTGGAGTGGATTTAGACTTCTGGGTACTTGTGGCCTGATGGCATGATCCCTAGATTTCCTGTCGACTCTCCTGTGGAGAGCACCTCCTCCTGATATGGGATGGGAATGCCGCGAATCCTTTCCCAACGAAGCACGGAAATAATCCTCATCACGCGCTGAGGAGGGGACAACGGGGCTCCTCTTGAGTTGTGGCGGGACCCTCAGGGTACCTGTAAAGTCGAGGCGTGTGTGTCAGGGAACTTCCTGAGTCGCAGCAAGGGAGTGAAGGACCCTTTCATGGTCCAAGGGGGAAGGTGTGATTTCGCTCGACATGCAGTAGCAGAAAAGGACCTCAACGTGCCTGGAAGGGAGAACCTCCTGGTGTTTCTCGAGTTGCAGCAGGTCCTTCTCGAGTTACGATGGGGATCTCAGGGACTTGCGCGTGTGGCTTCAGGAGAGGCCAGTCTCCGTGTGAATGTCGTGGGACCTCTGGGAATTCCTCTCCAGTCAGTGGCGGGTCCTCTGTCCTCGTCTGGAGCTGCGGCCGGGCCCTGAGGTTTCCTCGAACGTGCTGACATGGGACTTGGGTCCCTCTGGAGTGTCCACAGGGTGGTCAGGCCTCGTCTCGAGAGGAGACATGCATGCCAGCTATCCTCCTGTGCTGTAGCAACACTGTCAGGCTTCCTTTCGCGTTGAAACAGCGGTCCGTGGCTTTCACTCGACGTGCCACCAATGCTGTCACACGTGCCACCATGGGGTTAGTCGACCCTCGGGGTGACAGTCGAGGCAGTGCAGGCAAATCAGGTACATCTGGAGTGGATTGAGACTTCTTGGTACTTGTGGCCTGATGGCACCATCCCTGGAGTTCCTCTCAACTCTCCTGTGGAGAGCACCTCCTCCTGCTATGCGATGGGAATGCCGCAAATCCCTTCCCGACCAAGCACGGAATGTAACCCTCATCTCACGCTGAGGAGGGGACAACGGGGCTCTTCTTGAGTTGTGGCGGGACCCCCGAGGTTCCTGTCGAGTGGAGGCGCGTGTGTCGGGAGCCACTTGAGTCGCAGCAAGGGACTGAAGGACCCTTTCGAGGTCCCAGAAGGAAGGTGTGATTTCGCTCGACATGCAGCAGCAGAAAAGGGCCTTAACGCGCCTGGAAGGGAGAATCTCCTGGTGTTTCTCGAGTTGCAGAAGGACATTCTCTAGTTATTACGGGGACCTCAGGGACCTGCTCGTGTGGCCTCAGGAGAGGCCCGTCTCCGTGCGAATGGCGAGGGACCTCTCGGGATTCCTGTCCAGTCGGTGGGAGGTCCTAGGTCCGTGTCTGGAGTTGCGGCCAGACCCTGAGCTTTGCTCGAAAGTGCTGACATGGGACTTGGGTCCCTCTGTAGTGTCCACAGGGTGGTCAGGCCTCGTCTCGAGTGGAGACATGCACGCCAGCTAACCTCCCGAGCTGTAGCAACGTTGTCAGGCTTCCTGTCGCGTTGAAACAGGGGTCTGTGGCTTTCCCTCGAAGTGCCACAAGGGCTGTCACATGTGCCACCATGGGGTGAGTTGATCCTCGAGGCGAAAGTCGAGACAGTGCAGGGAAATCAGGTTCATCTGGAGTGGATTGAGACTTCTGGGTACTTGTGGCCTGATGGCATGATCCCTGGGGTTCCTGTTGACTCTCCTGTGGAGAGCACCTCCTCCTGATATACGATGACAATGCCACGAATACCTTCCCAAAGAAGCACGGAAATAACCCTCATCACACCCTGAGGATGGGACAACGGGGATCCTCTTGAGTTGTGGCGGGACCCTCGGGATTCCTGTCAAGTCGAGGCGTGTGTGTCAGGGAACCTCCTGAGTCGCAGCAAGGGAGTGAAGAACCCTTTCGAGGTCCAAGAAGGAAGGTGTGATTTCCCTCGACATGTGGCATCGGAAAAGAGCCTCAACGCGCCTGGAAGGGAGAACCTCATGGTGTTTCACGAGTTGTGGCAGGTCTTTCTCGAGTTACAACAGGGACCTCAGGAACCCACTCGTGTGGCCTCTGGAGAGGCCAGGCTCCGTGCAAATGATGAGGTAGCCTCGGGATTCCTCTCCAGTTGTTCGCGGGTCCTAAGTCCTCGGCCGGAGCTGTGGCTGGACCCTGAGGTTTTCTTGAAAGTGCTGACATGGGATTTGGGTCCCTCTGGAGGGTCCACAGGGTGGTCAAGCCTCGTCTCGAGTGGAGACATGCATGCCCGCTCTCCTCCTGAGCAGTAGCAGCACTGTCAGGCTTCCTGTCACGTTGACACAGGGATCTGTGGCTTTCCCTCGAGATGCCACCAGGGCTTTCACACGTGCCACTATGGGGTTAGTCGATCCTCTGGGTGAAGGTCGAGGCAGTGCAGGGAAATCAGGTTCATCTGGAATGGATTGAGACTTCTGGGTCCTTGTGGCCTGATGGCACGATCCTTGGAGTTCCTCTCGACTGTCCTGTGGAGAGCACCTCACCTGATATGCCTTGGGAATGCCAAGAATGCCTTCCCAACGAAGCACAGAATGTAACCCTCATATCGCACTGAGGAGTGGACAACGGGGCTCTTCTTGAGTTACGGTGGGACGCTCGGGGTGCCTGTCGAGTGGAGGTGCGTGTTGGGGTGAACTTCTTGAGTCGCAGCAAGGGAGCGTAGGACCCTTTCGAGGTCCAAGAGGGAAGGTGTGATTTCGCTCGACATGCAGCAGCAGAAAGGTCCTCAACGCGCCTGGAAGGGAGAACCTCCTGGTGTTACTCGAGTTGCAGCAGGTCCTTCTGGAGCTACGACTGGGACCTCAGGGACCTGCTCGTGTGGCCTCAGGAGAGGTCAGTCTCCGTGGGAATGGCGAGGGACTTCTCGGGATTCCTCTCCAGTCCGTGGCTGGTCCTAGGTCCGCGTCTGGAGCTACGGCCAGATATTGAGCTTTGCTCAAAAGTGCTGACATGGGACTTGGGCCCCTCCGGAGTGTCCACAGTGTGGTCAAGCCTCGTCTCGAGTGGAGACATTCATGCCCGCTCTCCTCCTGAGCTGTAGCAGCACTGTCAGGCTTCCTGTCGCGTTGACCATGGGATCTGTGGCTCTCCCTCGAGTGACACCAGGACTGTCACACGTGCCACCATGGGGTTAGTGGATCCTAGAGGTGACAGTCGAGGCAGTGCAGGGAAATCTGGTTCATCTGGAGTGGATTGAGATTTCTAGATACTTGTGGCCTGATGGAACATTCCCTGGAGTTCCTCTCGACTCTCCTGTGAAGAGCACCTCCTCCTGAGATGCGACGGAAACGCCAGGAATCCGTTCCCGATGAAGCAGGGAAAGGAACCCTCATCTCGAGCTGAGGAGGGGACAACGGGGCACCTCTTGAGTTGTGGCGGGTCCCTTAGGGTTCCTATCGAGTGGAGGCACGTGTGTCGGGGAACTTCTTGAGTCACAGAGGGGAGTGAAGGACCCTTTCGTGGTCCAAGAGGGAAGGTGTGATTTCCCTCGATATGCAGCAGTGGGAAAGGACCTCAACGAGACTGGAATGGAGAACCTCCTGGTGTTTCTCGAGTTGCGGCAGGTTCTTCTTGAGTTATGACGGGACATCAGGGACCTGCTCGTGTGGCTCAGGAGAGGCCAGGCTCCGTGCAAATGGCGAGGCACCTCTCAGGATTCCTCTCCAGTTGGTGGCGAGTCCTAAGTATTCGTCCGGAGCTGCGGCCGGACCCTGAGGTTTCCTTGAAAGTGCTGACATAGGACGTGGGCCTCTCCGGAGTTTCCACAGGCGAGTCAGGCCTCGTTTCCATTGAATACATGCACACCCGCTCTCCTCCTGAGCTGTAGCAGCACTATGAGGCTTCCTGTCACTTTCACCCAGGGATCTGTGGCTTTGCTCGAGGTGCCACCAGGGCTATCACACGTGCCACCATGGGGTGAGTCGATCCTCGAGGTGACAGTTGAGACAGTGCAGGGAAATCAGGTTCATCTGGAGTGGATTGAGACTTCTGGGTACTTGTGGCCTCATGGCACGATCCCTGGAGTACCTCTCGACTCTCCTGTGAAGAGCACCTCCTCCTGATATGCGATGGGAATGCAGCGAATCCCTTCCTGATGAAGCAAGGAAAGTAACACTCATTCACACTGAGGACGGGACGACAGGGCTCCTCTTGATTTGTGGCGGGACCCTCGGGGTTCCTGTCGAGTGGAGGTGCGTATGTCGGGGAACTTTTTGAGTCGCAGCAAGGGAGCGAAGGACCCTTACGAGGTCCAAGAGGGAAGGTGTGATTTCGCTCGACATGCAGCAGCAGAAAAGGGCCTTAACATGCCTGGAAGGGAGAACCTCCTGGTGTTTCTCGAGTTGCAGTAGGTCCTCTTGAGTTACGACGGGGACCTCAGGGACCTGCTCGCGTGGCCTCAGGAGAGGCCAGTCTCCGTGAGAATGGCGAGGGACCTCTCGGGACTCCTCTCCAGTCTGTGACGGGTCCTAGGTCCGTGTCTGGAGCTGCGGCCGGACCGTGAGCTTTGCTCGAAAGTGCTGACATGGGACTTGGGTCCCTCTGAAGTGTCCACACGGTGGTCAGGTTTCGTCTCGAAGGAGACATGCACGCCCGCTCTCCTTATGAGCTGTAGCAGCACTGTCAGGCTTCCTGTCGCATTGACACAGGGATCTGTGGCTTTCCTTCGAGATGCCACCAGGGCTGTCCCACGTGCCACCATGGGGTTAGTCGATCCTCGGGGTCACAGTCGAGGCAGTGTAGGGAAATCTGGTTCATTTGGAGTGGATTGAGAATTCTCGGGACCTGTGGCCTGATAGCATGAATCCTGGAGTTCCTCTCGACTCTCATGTGGAGAGTACCTCCTCCTGAGATGTGACGGGAATGCCGGGAATCCCTTCCTGAAGAAGGACAGAAAGGAACCCTCATCTCGAGCTGAGGAGGGGACAACAGGGCTCCTCTTCAGTTGCGGCGGGACCCTCGGGGTTCCTCTCGAGTGGAGGCGCATGTGTCGCGGAACTTCTTGTGTCGCAGCAAGGGAGTGAAGGACCCTTTCGAGGTCCAAGAAGGAAGGTGTGATTTCCCTCGAGATGCAGCAGTGGAAAAGGGCCTCAACGTGCCTGGAAGGGAGAACCTCCTGGTGTTTCTCGAGTTGGGGCAGGTCTTCTCGAGTTATGACGAGGACCTCTGGGACCCGCTCGTGTGGCCTCAGGAGAGGCCAGGCACCGTGCAAATGGCGAGGTACCTCTCAGGATTCCTCTCAAGTTGGTGGCGGGTACTAAGTCTTCGTCCAGAGCTGTGGCCGGACACTGAGGTTTCCTCGAACCTGCTGACATGGGACTTGCGCCCCTCCGGAGTGTCCACAGTTGAGTCAGGCCTCGTCTCCAGTGGAGACATGCACACCCGCTCTCCTCCTGAGCTGTAGCAGCAATGTCAGGCTTCCTGTCACTTTCAACGAGGGATCTGTGGCTTTGCTTGAGGTGCCACCAGGGCTATCACACGAGCCACCATGGTGTTAGAGGATCCCCGGGGTGACAGTCGAGGCAGTGAAGGAAAATCTGGTTCATATGGAGTGGATTGAGACTCCTGGGTACCTGTGGCCTGATAGCAGGATCCCTGCAGTTCCTCTCGACTCTGGTGTGGAGAGCACCTCCTCCTGATATGCGATGGGAACACCGGGAATCCCTTCCCGACGAAGCAGATAAAGGAACCCTCAACTCGAGCTGAGGAGGGGACAACTGGGCTCCTCGAGTTATGGCGGGAGCCTCGGGGATCCTCTCGAATGCAGGCATATGTATCGGGGAACTTCTTGAGTAGCAGCAAGGGAGTGAAGAACCCTTTCGAGGTCCAAGAGGGAAGGTGTGATTTCGCTCGACATGCGGCAGCGGAAAAGGGCCTCAACGCGCATGGAAGGGAGAACCTCCTGGTGTTTCTTGAGTTGCGGAAGGTCCTTCTTGAGTTACAACAGGGACTTCTGAGACTCCCTCGTGTGGCCTCAGGAGAGTCCAGTCTCCGTGCGAATGGCGAGGGGCCTCTCGGGATTCCTCTCCAGTCGGTGGCGGGTCCTCTGTCCTCGTCTGGAGCTGTTGCCGGACCCTGAGGTTTCCTCGAACTTACTGACATGGGACTTGGGTCCCTCTGGAGTATCCACAGGGTGGTCAGGCTCGTATCGAGTGCAGACATGAAGACAGCTATCCTCCTCATGTGTAGCAACAGTGTCAGGCTTCCTGTGACATTGAAACAGTGGTCGGTCGCTTTCCCTCGAGGTGCCACCAGGGCTGTCACACGTGCCACCCTGGGTTTATTCAATCCTCGGGCTGACTGTCGAGGAATTGCAGGGAAATCTGGTTCATCTGGGGTGGATTGAGATTTCTGGGTACCTGTGGCCTGATAGCAAGATCCCTGGAGTTCCTCTCGACTCTCGTGTGGAGAGCACCTCCTCCTGAGATGCGACCGGAAGGGCGGGAATCCCTTCTCAACGAATTAGGGAAAATAACCCTCATCTCCAGCTGAAGAGGGGACAACGAGTCTCCTCTAGAATTGTGGCGGGACCATCGGGGTTCCTCTCGAGTGGAGGCGTGTGTGTCGGGGTAGTTCTTGAGTCACAGCAAGGGAGTGAAGGAACCTTTCGAGGTCCAACAGGGAAGGTGTGATTTCCCTCGACATGCAGCAGCGGAAAAGGGCCTCAACGCGCCTGGAAGAGAGAACCTCCTGGTGTTTTTCGACTTTCAGCAGGTCCTTCTCAAGTTACGACGGGGAACATAAGGACCCGCTTGTGTGGCCTCAGGAGAGGGCAGGCTCCGTGCAAATGGCAAGGTACCTCTCGGGATTCCTCTCCAGTTGGTGGCGGATCCTAAGTCCTCGTCCAGAGCTGCGGTCGGACCCTGAGGTTTCCTGGAAAGTGCTGACAAGGGACTTGGGCCCCTCCGGTGTCTCCACAGGGGAGTCAGGCCTTGTCTCCAGTGGAGACATGCATGCCCGCTCTCCTCCTGAGCTGTAGCAGCACTGTCAGGCTTCCTGTCACTTTCACCCAGGGATCTGTGGCTTTGCTCGAGGTGCCACCAGGGCTATCACACATGTCACCATCAGGTGAGTCGATCCTCGCGGTGACAGTCGAGGCAGTGCAGGCAAATCAGGATCATCTGTAGTGGATTGAGATTTCTGGATACTAGTGGCCTGATGGCACATTCCCTGGAGTTCCACTCGACCTCCTGTGAAGAGCACCTCCTCCTGACGTGCGATGGGAATGCCGGGAATCCCTTCCCGATGAAGCAGGGAAAGGAACCCTCTCGAGCTGAGGAGGGGACAACGGGGCTCCTCTTGAGTTGTGGCGGGACCCTCAGGCTTCCTCTCAAGTGGAGGCGCGTGTGTCGGGGAACTTCTTGAGTCGCAGAGGGGAGTGAAGGACCCTTTCGAGGTCCAAGAGGGAAGGTGTGATTTCCCTCAACGTGCGGCAGTGGAACAGTGCCTCAACGCGACTGGAAGGGAGAACCTTCTGGTGTTTCGCGAGTTGCGGCAGGTACGTCTCGAGTTACGACGGGGACCTCTGGGACCCGCTCGTGTGGCCTCAGGAGAGTCCAGTCTCTGAGCGAATGTCGAGAGACCTCTCGGGATTCCTCTCCAGTCGATGGCGGGTCCTCTCTCCTCGTCTGGAGCTGCGGCTGGACCCTGAGGTTTCCTGGAAAGTTCTGACATGTGACTTGGGTGCCTCAGGAGTGTCCACAGGTGAGTCAGGTCTCGTCACGAGTGGAGACATGCACGCCTGCTTTCCTCCTGAGCTGTAGCAGAACTGTCAGGCTTCCTGTCACATTGACACAGGGATCTATGACCTACACTCGAGGTGCCATCAGGGCTGTCACACGTGCCACCATGGGGTGAGTGGATTCTTTTGGTGACAGTCGAGGCAGTGCAGGTAAATCAAGGTCATCTGCAGTGGATTGACACTTCTGGGTATTTGTGGCCTGATGGCACGATCCCTGGAGTCCCTCTCAACTCTCCTGTGGAGAGCACATCCTCCTGAGATGTAAAGGGAAGTCCGGGAATCCCTTCCCAACGAAGCAGGTAAAGGAACCCACATCTCTAGCTGAGGAGGGGACAACGGGGCTCCCCTTGAGTTGTGGTGGTACCCTTGGGGTTCCTCTCGAGTGGAGGCGCGTGTATCGAGGAACTTCTTGAGTGGCAGCAATGGAGTGAAGGAACTTTTCGAGGTCCAAGAGGGAAGGTGTGATTTCCTCGACATGAGGCATCGGAAAATGGCCTCAACGGGCCTGGAAGGGAGAACCGCCTTGTGTTTCTCGCGTTGTGGCAGGTCCTTTTTGAGGTACGACGGGGATTTCAGGGACCCGCTCGTGTGGCCTCAGGAGAGACCAGTCTCCGTGCGAATGGTGAGGGACATCTCGTGATTCCTCTCCAGTTGGTGGCGGGTACTAAGTTCTCATCTGGAACGGCGGCCAGACCCTGAGGTTTTCTCGAATGTGCTGAACATGGGACTTGGGTCCCTCCGGAGTGTCCACAGGGGAGTCAGGCCTCTTCTCAAGTGGAGATATGCACGTCCGCTCTCCTCCTGAGCTGTAAAAGCACTGTCAAGCTTCCTGTCGCGTTGACACATGGATCTTTGACTTTCCCTCGAGGTGCCAGCAGGGCTGTCCCACGTGCCACCATGGGGTGAGTCGATCCTCGGGTGACAGTCGAGGCAGTGAAGGGAAATCAGGTTCATCTGGAGTGGATTGAGAATTCTGGGTACGTGTGGCCTGATGGCAAGATCCCTGGAGTTCCTCTTGACTCTCCTGTGGATAGTACCTCCTGCTGAGATGTGACGGGAACGCAGGGAATCCCTTCCCGAAGAAGCAGGGAAAGGAACCCTGATCTCGATCTGAGGAGGGGAAAAGGGGACTCGGCTTGAGTTGTGAGGGGACCCTCTGGATTCCACTCGAGTTCTGGCTCGTGTGTCGGCGAACTTCTTGAGTCGCAGCAAGGGAGTGAAGGACCCTTTCGAGGTCCAAGAGGGAAGGTGTGATTTCCCTCGACACGCAGCTGCGGAAAAGGGCCTCATCGCGCCTGGAAGGGAGAACCTCCTGGTGTTTCTTGAGATGCGCAGGTTGATGTCGAGTTAAGACTGGGAACTCAGTGACCTGCCCGTGTGACCTCAGGAGATGCCAGTGTCCGTGCGAATGGCGATGGACCTTTTGGGATTCCTCTTCGGTTGGTGGTGGGTCCTAAGTCCTCATATGAAGCTGCGGCCGGACCCTGAAGTTCCTGGAAAGTGCTGACATAGGACTTCGGGCCCTCCGGAGTGATCACAGGGAAGTCTTTCCTCATCTCGAGTGGAGACATGCATGCCCGTTCTCCTCCTGAGCTTTAGTAGCACTGTCAGGCTTCCTGACATGTTGTCAATGGGATCTGTGGCCTTACTTCGAGGTACCACCAGAGCTGTCACACATGCCACCATGGGATGAGTGGATCCTCGGGGTGCCAGTCGAGGCAGTGCAGGGAAATCAGGTTCATCTGGAGTGGATTGAGACTTCTGGGTACTTGTGGCCTGATGGCACAATCCCTGGAGTTCCTCTCGACTCTCTTGTGCAGAGCACCTCGTTCTGAGATGCCGGGGGAATGCCGGGAATCCCTTTCCGATGAAGCACGGAAAGGAACACTCATCTCGAGCTGAGGATGGAACAACGGGTCTCCTCTTGATTTGTGCCAGGACCCTAAGTATTCCTCTCAAGTGGAGGCATGTGTGTCGGGGAACTTCTTGTGTCGCAGCAAGGGAGTGAAGGGCCCTTTCTAGGTCCAAGAGGGAAGGTGTGATTTCCCTCAACATGTGACAGCGGAAAAGGGCCTCAACGCGCCTGGAAGTGAGAACATCCTGGTGTTTCTCGAGTTGCCACAGGTCCTTCTCGAGTTACGATGGGGATCTCAGCGACCCGCTCGTGTGGCCTCAGGAGAGGCCAGTCTCCATGCGAATGGCGAGGGACTTCTAAGGATTCCTCTCCAGTCAGTGGCGGGTCCTAAAACCTTGTCTGGAGCTGCGGCCGGACCCTGAGGAATAATCCAAAGTGCTGACATGGGACTCGGGTAACTCCGGAGTATCCACAGGGGAATCAGGCCTCGTTTCGAGTGGAGACATGCATGCCCGCTGTCCTGAGCTGTAGCAGCACTGTCAGGCTTCCTGTCGCATTAACACAGCGATTTTCAGACTTTCCTCGAGGTGCCACCAAAGCTGTCACACGTGCCACCATGGGGTGACTCGATCCTCGTGGTGACAGTCGAGGCAGTGCGGGAAATCAGGTACATCTGGAGTGGATTGTTACTTCTGGGTACTTGTGGCCTGAGGGCACTATTCCTGGAGTTCCTCTCGACCCTCCCGTGGAGAGTACCTCCTTGTGAGATGCGACGGGAATGCTGGGAATCCCTTCCCGACGAAGCAGGGAAAGGAACCCTCATCTCGAGCTGAGGAGGGACAACGGGGCTCCTCTTGAGTAGTGGCGGGACCGTCGGGGTTCCTCTCGAGTGGCAGCGCATGTGTCAGGGAACTTCTTGAGTCGCAACAAGGGAGTGAAGGACCCTTTCGAGGTCCAAGAAGGAAGGTGTGATTTCCCTCGACATGCGGCAGTGGAAAAGGGCCTCAACGTGCCTGGAAGGGAGAACCTTCTGGTGTTTCTCGAGGTGTGGCAGGTCCTTCTCGAGTTAAGACGGGGACATCAGGGACCCTCTCGTGTGGCCTCAGGAGAGGCCAGTCTCCGTGTGAATGGCGAGGGACCTCTCGTGATTCCTCTCCAGTTGGTGGCGGGTCCTAAGTCCTGGTCTTGAGCTGCAGCCGGACCCTGAGGTTTCCTCGAACGTGATGACATGGGATTTGTGTCCCTCTGGAGTGTCCACAGGGGAGTCAGGCCTCGACTCCAGTGGAGACATGCACACCCGCTCTCCTCCTGAGCTGTAGCAACACTGTTAGGCTTTCTGTCTCGTTGACACAGGGATCTGTGGCTTTCCCTCGAGGAAACAGCAGAGCGATCCCATGTGCCACCATGAGGTGATTCGATCCTCGGGGTGACAGTCGAGGCAGTGCAGGGAAATCAGGTTCATCTGGCATGGATTGAGACTTCTGGGTACTTGTGTCCTGATGGCACGTTCCCTGGAGTTCCTCTCAACTCTCCTGAAGAGAGCACCTCCGCCTAAGATTCGACGGGAACGCCAGGAATCCCTTCCCGATGAAGCAGGGAAAGGAACCCTCATCTCGAGATGAGGAGGGGAAAAGGGGATCCTTTGGGTTCTGGCGGGACGCTCGGGGTTCCTCTCGAGTAAGGCGCGTGTGTCGGGGAACTTTTTGAGTCGCAGCAAGGGACTGAAGGACCCTTTCGAGATCCAAGAGGGAAGATGTGATTTCCCTCGACATGCGGCAGCTGAAAAGGGCCTCACGCGCCTGGAACGGAGAACTTCCTTGTGTTTCTCGAGTTGCCGCAGGTCCTTCTCGAGTTACGACGGGAACTCAGGCACCCACTCGTGTGGCCTCAGGAGAGGCCAGTCTCCGTGCGAATGGCGAGGGACCTCTCGGGATTCCTCTCCAGTCGGAGCCGGGTCCTAAGTCATCCTCTGGAGCTGCAGCCGGACCCTGAGGTTTCCTTGAAAGTTCTGACATGTGACTTGGGTGCCTCAGGAGTGTCCACAGGTGAGTCAGGCCTCGTCACGAGTGGAAACATGCACGCCTGCTTTCCTCCTGAGCTGTAGCAGAACTGTCAAGCTTCCTGTCGCATTGACACAGGGATCTGTGGCCTACACTCGAGGTGCCACCAGGGCTGTCACACGTGCCACCATGGGGTGAGTGGATTCTCATGGTGACAGTCGAGGCAGTGCAGGTAAATCAAGGTCATCTGCAGTGGATTGAGACTTCTGGGTATTTGTGGCCTGATGGCATGATCCCTGGAGTCCCTCTCGACTCTCCTGTGGAGAGCACATCCTCCTGAGATGCGAAGGGAACTCCGGGAATCCCTTCCCGAAGAAGCAGGGAAAGGAACCCACATCTCTAGCTGAGGAGGGGACAACGGGGCTCCCCTTGAGTTGTGGTGGTACCCTTGGGGTTCCTCTCTAGTGAAGGCGCGTGTATCGAGGAACTTCTTGAGTGGCAGCAAAGGAGTGAAGGAACTTTTCAAGGTCCAAGAGGGAAGGTGTGATTTCCCTCGACATGAGGCATCGGAAAATGGCCTCAACGCGCCTGGAAGGGAGAAGCGCCTTGTGTTTCTCGAGTTGTGGCAGGTCCTTTTTGAGGTACGACGGGGATTTCAGGGACCCGCTCGTGTGGCCTCAGGAGAGGCCAGTCTCTGTGCGATGGTGAAGGACCTCTCGGGATTCCTCTCCAGTCAGTGGCGCGTCCTAAGTCATCGTCTGGAGCTGCAGCCGAATCATGAGGTTTCCTCGAAAGTGCTGACATGTACCTTTGGTGCCTCCAGAGTGTCCACAGGGAAGTCAGGCCTCGTTTCGAGTGGAGACATGCACGCCCGCTCTCTTCCTGAGCTGTAGCAGCACTGTCAGGCTTCCTATCACGTTGTCAATGGGATCTGTGGCCTTCCTTCGAGGTGCCACCAGGGCTGTCACACGTGCCACCATGGGATGAGTGGATCCTCGGGGTGCCAGTCGAGGCAGTGCAGGGAAATCAGGTTCATCTGGAGTGGATTGATACTTCTGGGTACTTGTGGCCTGATGGCACTCTTCCTGGAGTTGCTCTCGACACTCCTGTGGAGAGCACCTCGTCCTGAGATGTGACATGAATGCCGGGAGTCCCTTCCCGACGAAGCATGGAAGGGAACCCTCATCTCGAGCTGAGGAGGGGACAACGGGGCTCCTCTTGAGTTGTGGTGGGCCCCTCGGGGTTCCTCTCGAGTGGAGGTGCATGTGTCGGGGAAATTCTTGTGTCGCAGCAAGGAAGTGAAGGACCCTTTCGAGGTCCAAGAAGGAAGGTGTGATTTCCCTCGACATGCGGCAGCGGAAAAGGTCCTCAACGCGCCTGGAAGGGAGAACCTGCTGGTGTTTCTCGATTCACGGCAGGTCCTTCAAGAGTTACGACGGGGACCTCAGGGACCCGCTCGTGTGGCCTCAGGAGAGGCCAGTCTCCGTGTGAATGGTGAGGGACCTCTCGGGATTACTCTCCAGTCGGTGGCAGGTCCTAAGTCCTGGTCTTGAGCTGCAGCCGGACCCTGAGGTTTCCTCGAATGTGATGACATGGGATTTGTGTCCCTCTGGAGTGTCCACAGGGGAGTCAGGCCTCGACTCCAGTGGAGATATGCACGCCCGCTCTCCTCCTGAGCTGTAGCAGCACTGTCAGGCTTTCTGTCTCGTTGACACAGGGATCTTGGCTTTCCCTCGAGGAAACAGCAGAGCGATCCCATGTGCCACCATGAGGTGATTTGATCCTCGGGGTGACAGTCGAGGCAGTGCAGGGAAATCAGGTTCATCTGACGTGGATTGAGACTTCTGGGTACTTGTGTCCTGATGGCACGATCCCTGGAATTCCTCTCGACTCTCCTGAAGAGAGCACCTCCTCCTAAGATTCGACGGGAACGCCAGGAATCCCTTCCTGACGAAGCAGGGAAAGGAACCCTCATCTCGAGCTGAGGAGGGGAAAAGGGGCTCCTTTGGGTTGTGGCGGGACACTCGGGATTCCTCTCGAGTTAAGGCACGTGTGTCGGGGAAGTTTTTGAGTCACAGCAAAGGACTGAAGGACCCTTTCGAGATCCAAGAGGGAAGATGTGATTTCCCTCGACATGCGGCAGCTGAAAAGTGCCTCACGCGCCTGGAACAGAGAACTTCCTTGTGTTTCTCGAGTTGCGGCAGGTCCTTCTCGAGTTATGACGGGAACTCAGGCACCCGCTCGTGTGGCCTCAGGAGAGGCCAGTCTCCGTGTGAATGGGGAGGGACCTCTCGGGATTCCTCTCCAGTCAGAGCCAGGTCCTAAGTCATCCTCTGGAGCTGCAGCCGGACCCTGAGGTTTCCTTGAAAGTTCTGACATGTGACTTGGGTGCTTCAGGAGTGTCCACAGGTGAGTCAGGCCTCATCACGAGTGGAGACATGCACACCTGCTTTCCTCCTGAGCTGTAGCAGAACTGTCAGGCTTCCTGTCACATTGACACAGGGATATGTGGCCTACACTCGAGGTGCCACCAGGGCTGTCACACGTGCCACCATGGGGTGAGTGGATTCTCATGGTGACAGTCGAGGCAGTGCAGGTAAATCAAGGTCATCTGGAGTGGATTGAGACTTCTGGGTATTTGTGGCCTGATGGCACGATCCCTGGAGTCCCTCTCGACTCTCCTGTGGAGAGCACATCCTCCTGAGATGCGAAGGGAACTCCGGGAATCCCTTCCCGAAGGAGCAGGAAAGGAACCCACATCTCTAGCTGAGGAGTGGAAAACGGGGCTCCTCTTGAGTTGTGCTGGTACCCTTGGGGTTCCTCTCGCGTGGAGGTGCGTGTATCGAGGAACTTCTAGAGTCGCAGCAAAGGAGTGAAGGAACTTTTCGAGGTCCAAGAGGGAAGATGTGATTTCCCTCGACGTGAGGCATCGGAAAATGGCCTCAACGCGCCTGGAAGGGAGAACATCCTGGTGTTTCTTGAGTTGTGGCAGGTCCTTTTCGAAGTACGATGGGGATTTCAGGGACCCGCTCGTGTGGCCTCAGGAGAGGCCAGTCTCCGTGCGAATGGTGAAGGACCTCTCGGGATTCCTCTCCAGTAGGTGGTGTGTCCTAAGTCATCGTCTGGAGCTGCGGCCGACTCATGAGTTTTCCTCGAAAGTGCTGACATGTAACTTTGGTGCCTCCAGAGTGTCCACAGGGAAGTCAGGCCTCGTTTCGAGTGGAGACATGCATGCCCACTCTCTTCCTGAGCTGTAGCAGCACTGTCAGGCTTCCTGTCATGTTGTCAATGGGATCTGTGGCCTTCCTTCGAGGTGCCACCAGGGCTGTCACACGTGCCACCATGGGGTGAGTGGATCCTCGGGGTGCCAATCAAGGCAGTGCAGGGAAATCAGGTTCATCTGGAGTGGATTGATACTTCTGGGTACTTGTGGCCTGATGGCACTCTTCCTGGAGTTCCTCTTGACACTCCTGTGGAGAGCACCTCCTCCTGAGATGCGACATGAATGCCGGAAATCCCTTCCCAACGAAGCAGGGAAAGGAACCCTCATCTCGAGCTGAGGAGGGGACAACGGGGCTCCTCTTGAGTTGTGGCGGGCCCCTCGGGGTTCCTCTCGAGTGGAGGCGCGTGTGTCGGGGAACTTCTTGAGTCGCAGCAACGGAGTGAAGGACCCTTTCTAGGTCCAAGAGGGAAGGTGTGATTTCCCTCAACATGCGGCAGTGGAAAAGGGCCTCAACGCGCCTGGAAGGGAGAACCTGCTGGTGTTTTCAAGTTGCGGCAGGTTCTTCTTGATTTAAGACGGGGACATCACGGACCCGCTTGTGTGGCCTCAGGAGGGGCCAGTCTCCGTGTGAATGGTGAGGGACCTCTCGGGATTACTCTCCAGTCGGTGGCAGGTCCTAAGTCCTGGTCTTGAGCTGCAGCCAGACCCTGAGGTTTCCTCGAACGTGATGACATGGGACTTGTGTCCCTCTGGAGTGTCCACAGGGGAGTTAGGCCTCGACTCCAGTGGAGACATGCACACCCGCTCTCCTCCTGAGCTGTAGCAGCACTGTCAGGCTTTCTGTCATGTTGACACAGGGATCTGTGGCTTTCCCTCGAGGAAACACCAGAGCGATCCCATGTGCCACCATGAGGTGATTCGGTCCTCAGGGTGACAGTTGAGGCAGTGCAGGGAAATCAGGTTCATCTGGCGTGGATTGAGACTTCTGGGTACTTGTGTCCTTATGGCATGATCCCTGGAGTTCCTCTCGACTCTCCTGAAGAGAGCACCTCCTCCTGAGATTCGATGGGAAAGCCAGGAATCTCTTCTCGAAGAAGCAGGGAAAGGAATCCTGATCTCCATCTGAAGAGGGGAAAAGGGGACTCGGCTTGACTTGTGAGGGGACCCTCGGGATTCCTCTCGAGTTCTGGCGCGTGTGTCGGGGAAGTTTTTGAGTCGCAGCAAGGGAGTGAAGGACCCTTTTGAGCTCCAAGAGGGAAGATGTGATTTCCCTCGACATGCGGCAGCTGAAAAGGGCCTCACATGCCTGGAACGGAGAACTTCCTTGTGTTTCTCGAGTTGCGGCAGGTCCTTCTCGAGTTACGACGGGAACTCAGGCACCCGCTCGTGTGGCCTCAGGAGAGGCCAGTCTCCGTGCGAATGGGGAGGGACCTCTCGGGATTCCTCTCCAGTCGGAGCCGGATCCTAAGTCATCCTCTGGGGCTGCGGCCGGACCCTGAGGTTTCCTTGAAAGTTCTGACATGTAACTTGGGTGCTTCAGGAGTGTCCACAGGTGAGTCAGGCCTCTCACGAGTGGAGACATGCACACCTGCTTTCCTCCTGAGCTGTAGCAGAACTGTCAGGCTTCCTGTCGCATTGATACAGGGATCTGTGGCCTACACTCGAGGTGCCACCAGGGCTGTCACACGTGCCACCATGGGGTGAGTGGATTCTCATGGTGACAGTCGAGGCAGTGCAGGTAAATCAAGGTCATCTGGAGTGGATTGAGACTTCTGGGTATTTGTGGCCTGATGGCACGATCCCCGGAGTCCCTCTCGACTCTCCTGTGGAGAGCACATCCTCCTGAGATGCGAAGGGAACTCCGGGAATCCCTTCCCGAAGAAGCAGGGAAAGGAACCCACATCTCTAGCTGAGGAGGGGACAACGGGGCTCCTCTTGAGTTGTGCTGGTACCCTTGGGGTTCCTCTCTAGTGAAGGCGCGTGTATCGAGGAACTTCTTGAGTGGCAGCAAAGGAGTGAAGGAACTTTCCGAGGTCCAAGAGGGAAGATGTGATTTCCCTCGACATGAGGCATCGGAAAATGGCCTCAATGCGCCTGGAAGGAAGAACCGCCTTGTGTTTCTCGAGTTGTGGCAGGTCCTTTTCAAGGTATGACGGGGATTTCAGGGACCCGCTCATGTGGCTTCAGGAGAGGCCAGTCTCCATGCGAATGGTGAAGGACCTCTCGGGATTCCTCTCCAGTCAGTGGCGTGTCCTAGATCATCGTCTGAAGCTGCGGCCGAATCATGAGGTTTCCTCGAAAATGCTGACATGTAACTGTGGTGCCTCCAGAGTGTCCACAGGGAAGTCAGGCCTCGTTTCGAGTGGAGACATGCACGCCCGCTCTCTTCCTGAGCTGTAGCAGCACTGTCAGGCTTCCTGTCACATTGTCAATGGGATCTGTGGCCTTCCTTCGAGGTGCCACCAGGGCTGTCACACGTGCCACCATGGGATGAGTGGATCCTCGGGGTGCCAGTCGAGGCAGTGCAGGGAAATCAGGTTCATCTGGAGTGGATTGATACTTCTGGGTACTTGTGGCCTGATGGCACTTTCCTGGAGTTCCTCTCGACACTCCTGTGGAGAGCACCTCCTCTTGAGATGCGACATGAATGCCGGGAATCCCTTCCCGACGAAGCATGGAAGGGAACCCTCATCTTGAGCTGAGGAGAGGACAATGGGGCTCCTCTTGAGTTGTGGCGGGCCCCTCGGGGTTCCTCTCGAGTGGAGGCGTGTGTGTCGGGGAAATTCTTGTGTCACAGCAAGGAAATGAAGGACCCTTTCGAGGTCCAAGAAGGAAGGTGTGATTTCCCTCGACATGCAGCAGCGGGCAAGGTCCTCAATGCGCCTGGAAGGGAGAACCTGCTGGTGTTTCTCGATTCACGGCAGGTCCTTCAAGAGTTACGACGGGGACCTCAGGGACCCGCTCGTGTGGCCTCAGGAAAGGCCAGTCTCTGTGCGAATGGTGAGGGACATCTCGTGATTCCTCTCCAGTCATTGGCGGGTCCTAAGTTCTCGTCTGGATCTGCGGCCACCGGGAATCACTTCCCGACGGAGCAGGGGAGGAACCCTCATCTCGAGTTGAGAAGCCGACAACGGGGCTCCTCTTGAGTTGTGGCACGACCCTCGGGGTTCCTCTCGAGTGGAGGCGTGCGTATCGGGGAACTTCTTGAGTCGCAGCAAGGGCATGAAGGACCCTTTCGAGGTCCAAGAGGGAAGGTGTGATTTCCCTGGAGATGCGGCAGCCGAAAAGGGCCTCAATGCGCCTGGAATTGAGAACCTCCGGGTGTTTCACGAGTTGCGGCAGGTCCTTCTCGAGTTAGGACGCAGACCTCAGGGACCCACTCGTGTGGCTTCAGGAGAGTTCAGTTTCCATGTGAATGGCGAGGGACCTCTCGGGATTACACTCCAGTCAGTGGCGGATCCTACGTCCACGGTTGGAGCTGCGGCTGGACCCTGAGGTTTCATCGAAAGTGCTGACATGGAACTTGGGTCCCTCCGGACTGTCCACAGGGGAGTCTGGCCTCGTCTGTAGTGGAGACATGCATGCCCCCTCTCCTCCTAAGCTGTAGCGGACTGTCAGTCTTCCTGTCGCATTGACACAGGGATCTGTGGCTTTCCCTTGAGGAAACACCAGAGCGATCCCATGTGCCACCATGAAGTGATTCGATCCTTGGGGTGACAGTCGAGGAAGTGCAGGGAATTCAGGTTCATCTGGAGTGGATTGAGATTTCTGGGTACTTGTGGCCTGATGGCATGATCCCTGGAGTTCCTCTCGACTCTCCTGTGGATAGCACCTCCTGCTGAGATGTGACGGGAACGCCGGGAATCCCTTCCCGAAGAAGCAGGGAAAGGAACCCTCATCTCGAGCTGAGGAGGGGACAACAGGGCTCCTCTTGAGTTGTGGTGGGACCCTTGGGGTTCCTCTCAAGTGGAGGAATGCATATCGGGGAACTTCTTGAGACACAGCAAGGGAGTGAAGGACCCTTTCGAGGTCCAAGAGGGAAGGTGTGATTTTCCTCGACATACAGCAGCGGAAAAGGGCCTCTACACCCCTGGAAAGGAGAACCTCCTGGTGTTTCTTGAGTTGCGGCAGGTCCTACTCGAGTTACGACGGGGACCTCATGGACCGGCTCGTGTGGCCTCAGGAGAGGTCAGTCTCCGTGCGAATGGCTAGGGACCTCTCGGGATTCCTGTACAGTTGGTGGCGGGTCCTAAGTCTTCATCTGGACCTGCAGCTGGAACCTGAGGTTTCCTAGAAAGTGCTGACATGTGACTTGGGTCCATCCGGGTGTCCACAGGGGAATCAGGCCTCGTCTTGAGTGGAGACATGCACGCACGCTCACCTCCTGAGTTGCAGCAGCACTGTCTGGCTTCGTGTCGTGTTGACACTGGGATCTGTGACTTTCCCTCGAGTTGCCACCAGGGCTGTTCCCTGTGCCACCACGGGGTGAGTCAATCCTCTTGGTGACAGTCGAGGCAGTGCAAGGAAATCAGGTTCATCTGGAGTGGATTGAGACTTCTGGGTACTTGTGGACTGATGGCACGATCCCTGGAGTTCCTCTCGACCCTCCTGAGGAGAGCACCTCCTCCTGAGTGTGACGGGAAATCCGGGAATCCCTTCACGACGAAGCACGGATATGAACCTTCATCTCGAGGTGAGGAAGGGACAACGGGGCTCCACTTGAGTTGTGGCGTGACCCTCGGGGTTCCTCTTGAGTGGATGTGCGTGTGTCAGCGAACTTCTTGAGTCGCAGCAAGGGAGTGAAGGACCCATTCGAGGTCCAAGAGGGAAGGTGTGATTTCCCTCGACACGCGGCTGCGGAAAAGGGCCTCATCGCGCCTGGAAGGGAGAACCTCCTGGTGTTTCTTGAGATGCGCAGGTCGATGTCGAGTTAAGACTGGGAACTCAGTGACCCGCCCGTGTGACCTCAGGAGATGCCAGTCTCCGTACGAATGGCGATGGACCTTTTGGGATTCCTCTTCAGTTGGTTGTGGGTCCTAAGTCCTCGTATGAAGCTGCGGCCGGACCCTGAAGTTTCCTGGAAAGTGCTGACATAGGACTTCGGTCCCTCTGGAGTGATCACAGGGAAGTCTTGCCTCATCTCGAGTGGAGACATGCACGCCCGTTCTCCTCCTGAGCTTTAGTAGCACTGTCAGGCTTCCTGACACGTTGAAACAGGTATCTGTGTTTTTGCTTCGAGGTTCCATAATGGCTGTCCCACGTGCAACCATGGGGTGTGTCAATCCTCGGGGTGACAGTCGAGGCAGTGCAGGGAAATCAGGTTCATCTGGAGTGGATTGAGACGTCTGGGTACTTGTGGCCTGATGGCACGATCCCTGGAGTTCCTCTCGACCCTCCTGTGGAGAGCACTTCCTCCTGACTTGCGACGTGAACGCCGGAAATCCCTTCCTGATGAAGCAGGGAAAAGAAACCTCATCTTGAGCGGAGGAGGGGACAATGGGGTTCCTCTTGAGTTGTGGCGGAAACCACGAGGTTCCTCTCTAGTGGAGGGGCGTGTGTCGAGGAACTTCTTGAGTTGCATCAAGGGAGTGTAGGACCCTTTCTAGGTCCAAGAGGGAAGGTGTGGTTTCCCTCGACATGTGGCAACGGAAAACACCTCAACACGCCTTGAAGGGAGAACCTCCTGGTGTTTCTCGAGTTGCAGCAGGTCCTTTTCGAGTTACAACGGGGACCTCAGGGACCAGCTCATGTGGCCTCAGGTGAGGCCACTCTCCGTGAGAATGGCGAAGGACCTCTCGAGATTCCTCTCCAGTCGGTGTCGGGTTCTAAGTCCTCGTCCGGATCTGCGGCCACCGGGAATCCCTTCCCAACGAAGCAGGGAAAGGAACCCTCATTTCGAGCTGAGAAGCCGTCAACGGGGCTCCTCTTGAGTTCTGGCGAGACCCTCGGGGTTCCTCTCAAATGGAGGCGTGCGTATCAGGGAACTTCTTGAGTCGCAGCAAGGGCATGAAGGACCCTTACGAGGTCCAAGAGGGAAGGTGTGATTTCCCCGGACATGCAGCAGCGGAAAAGGGCCTCAACGCGCCTGGATTGGAGAACCTCATGATGTTTCACGAGTTGCGGCAGGTTCTTCTCGAGTTAGGTCGCGGACCTCAGGGACCCGCTCATGTGGCTTCAGGAGAGTCCAGTCTCCATGCGAATGGCGAGGGAACTCTCGGGATTACGCTCCCGTCAGTGGCAGATCCTAAGTCCACATCTGGAGCTGCGGCTGGACCCTGAGGCTTCATCGAAAGTGATGACATGGAACTTGGGTCCTTCCAGAGTGTCCACAGGGGAGTCAGGCCTCGTCTCGAGTGGAGACATGCACGCCCGCTCTCCTGCTGAGCTGTAGCATCACTGTCAGGCTTCCTGTTGCATTGACACTGGTATTTTGGGCATTCTCTTGAGGTGCCGCCAGGGCTGTCTCATGTGTCACCATGGGGTGACTGCATCTTCGGGGTGTCAGACGAGGCAGTACATGGAAATCAGGTTCATCTGGAGTGGATTGTAACTTCTGGGTACTTGTGGCCTTATGGCACTATACCTGGATTTCCTCTCTACTCTCCTGTGGAGAGCACCTCCTCCTGAGATGCGACGGAAAAGCTGGGAAACCCTTCCCGATGAAGCAGGGAAAGGACCCTCATCTCGAGCTGAGGAGGAGACATCGGGGCTCCTTTTGAGTTGTGGCCAGACCCTCGGGGTTCCTCTCGAGTGGAGGCGCGTGTGTTGTGGAATTTCTTGAGTCACAGCAAGGGAGTGAAGAACTCTTTTGAGGTCCAAAATAGAAGGTGTATTTTCCCTCGACATGAGGAAGCAGAAAAGGGCCTCAACGCGCCTGGAAGGGAGAACTTCCTGGTGTTTCTCGGATTGCGGCAGGTAGCTCTCTAGTTACGACGGGGACCTCAGGGACCCACTCGTGTATCCTTAAGAGAGGCCAGTCTCCGTGCGAATGGCTAGGGACCTCTCGGGATTCCTCTCCAGTCGGTGGCGGATCCTAAGTCCTCGTCTGGACCTGCAGCTGGAACCTGAGGTTTCCTAGAAAGTGCTGACATGTGACTTCGGTCCGTCCGGAGTGTCCACAGGGGACTCAGGCCTCGTCTTGAGTGGAGACATGCACGCACGCTCACCTCCTGAGTTGTAGCAGCACTGTCCGGCTTCCTCTCGAGTAGACAGCGGGATCTGCGGCTTTCCCTCAAGTTGCCACCAGGGCTGTTCCCCGTGCCACCATGGGGTGAGTCGACCCTCTTGGTGACAGTCGAGGCAGTGCAGGGAAATCAGGTTCATCTGGAGTGGATTGAGACTTCTGGGTACTTGTGGACTGATGGCATGATCCCTGGAGTTCCTCTCGACCCTCCTGTGGAGAGCACCTCCTCCTGACTTGCGACGGGAACGCTGGGAATCCCTTCCTGATGAAGCAGGGAAACGAACCCTCATCTCGAGCTGAGGAGGGGACAACGGGGTTCCTCTTGAGTTGCGGAAACCACGGGGTTCCTTTCTAGTGGAGGCGCGTGTGTTGGGGAACTTCTTGAGTTGCATCAAGGGAGTGTAGGACTCTTTTGAGGTCCAAGAGGGAAGGTGTGATTTCCCTCGACATGCGGCAACGGAAAACGGCCTCAACACGCCTGGAAGGGAGAACCTCCGGCTTTTTCTCGAGTTGCACAGGTCCTTCTCGAGTTAGGACGGGCACCTCAGGGACCAGCTCATGTGGCCTCAAGAGAGTCCAGTCTACATGCGAATGGCGAGGGACCTCTCGGGATTCTGCTCCAGTAGGTGGCAGATCCTAAGTCCTCTTTCGGAGCTGCAGCCGGACCCTGAGTTTTCCTCAAAAGTGCTGACATGGAACTTGGGTCCCTCCGGACTGTCCACAGGGGAGTCAGGCCTCGTCTCGATTGGAGACATGCACGCCCGCTCTCCTTCTGAGCTATAGCAGCACTGTCAGGCTTCCTGTCCCGTTGACACAGGGATGTGTGGCTTTGCCTCGAGATGCCACCAGGGCTGTCACACGTGTCACCATGGGGTGAATCGATCCTCGGCGTGACAGTCAGGACACTGCAGGGAAATCAGGTTCATATGTCATGGACTGAGATTTCTGGGTACTTGTGGCCTGATGGCACGATCCCTGGAGTTCCTCTTGACTCTCCTGTGGAGAGCACCTCCTCCTGAGATGCGACAGGAACGCCAAGAATCCCTTCCCGAAGAAGCAGGGAAAGTCACCCTCATCTCGAGCTGAGGAGGGGACAACGGGGCTCCTCTTGAGTTCTGGCAGGATCCTCGGGGTTCCTCTCGAGTGGAGTCACATGTGTTGGGGAACTTCTTGATTCGCAGCAAGGGAGTGAAGGACCCTTTCAAGGTCCAAGAGGGAAGATGTGATTTCCCTCGACATGCAGCAGCGGAAAAGGGCTTCAACGCGTCTGGAAGGGAGAACCACCTGGTGTTACACGAGTTGCGGCAGGTCCCTCTCGGGTTACGACGGGGACCTCAGGAACCGCTTGTGGGGCGTCAGGAGAGGTCAGTCTCCATGCCAATGGCGAGGGACCTCTCGGTATTCCTCTCGAGTTGGTGACAGTTACTAAGTCCTCGCCTGGATCTGCGGCCGGACCCCGAGGTTTCGTCAAAAGTGCTGACATGGGACTTGGGTCCCTCTGGAGTGTCCACAGGGGAGTCAGGCCTCGTCTCGAGTGAGACATGCACGCCCGCTCTCCTCCTGAGCTGTAGCAGCACTGTCAGGCTTCCTTTTGAGTTGACCCAGGGATCTGAGGCTTTCCCTCAAGGTGCCACCAGGGCTGTCACACGTGCCACCATGGGTTGACTCGATCCTCAGGGTGACAGTTGAGGCAGTGCAAGGAAATCAGATTCATCTGTAGTGGATTGCGAGTTCTGGGTATTTGTTTCCTGATGGCATGATACATGGAGTTCCTCTCGACTCTCCTGTGGTGGAGACATGCATGCCCGCCCTCCTCCTGAGCTGTAGCAGCACTCTCAGTCTTCCTGTCGAGTTCCCAAAGGGATCTGTGGCTTTCCCTAGATGTGCCACCAGCGCTATCACATGTGTCACCATGGGGTGAGTCGATCCTTGGGGTGAGATTCGAGGCAGGTCAGGGACATCAGGTTCATCTGGAGTGGACTGAGACTTCTGGGGGTCTTTTGGCCTGGTGGCACAACCCCTGCAGTTCCTCTCGATTCTCCTGTGGAGAGCATTTCCTCTTGAGATGCGATGGGAATTCACCGAATCCGTTCCCGACGAAGCAGGGAAAGGATCCCTCATCTTGAGCTGAGGAGGGGACAACAGGGCTCCTCTTGAGTTGCATCGGGACCTTTGGGGTTCATCTCGAGTGGAGACGCGTGTGTCGGGGCACTTATTGAGTCACAGCAAGGGAATGAAGGACCCTTTCGAGGCCCAAGAGGGAAGGTGTTATTTCCCTCGCCATGCCGCAGCGGAAAAAGGCCTCATTGCGCCGGGAAGGGAGAACCTCCTGGTGTTTCTCGAGTTGCAGCACTTCCCTCTTGAGTTACAACAGGGACCTCAGGGACCCGCTCATGTGGCCTCAGGAAAGGCCAGGCTCCGTACAAATGTGGAGGGACCTCTCTGGATTCCTCTCCACTCGGTGGCAAGTCCTCAGACCTCTTCTTTAGCTGCAGCAGGACCCTGAGGTTATTTCGAAAAACCTGACATGGGACTTGGGTCCCTCTGCAGTGTCCGGAAGGAGTTAGGCCTGGTCTCGAGTGGAGACATGCACACCCAGTCTCCCCCTGAGTTTTAGCAGCACTGTCAGGCTTCCTGTCGAGTTAAAACAGGAATCTGTGGCTTTCTTTGAGGTGCCAATAGGGCTGTCACACGTGCCACCATGATGTGAGTCGATCCTTGGGCTCACAGTCCAGAGAGTGCAGGGACATCAGGTTCATCTGGAGTAGACTGAGACTTCTGGGGATCTTCTGGTCTGGTTGCACGACCTCTGGAGTTACTCTGGACTCTCCTGTGGAGAGCTCATCCTCCTGAGATGCGACCAGAATGCCGGGAATCCATTCCCGAGGAAGCAGGGAAAGCAACCCTCCTCTTGAGCTGAAGAGGGGACAACGGGGCTCCTCTTGAGTTCTGGCGGGACCCTCGGGGTTCCTGTTGATTGGAGGTGCATGTGTCTGGGAACATCTTGAGTACAGAATGGGAATGAAGGTCCCTTTCGACGTCCAAGACGGAAGGTGTGATTTCCCTCGACATGCTGCAGCATAAAATGGCCTCATCGCGCCTGGAAGGGAGAACCTCCTGGTGTTTCTTGAGTTGGTGCAGCTCCCTCTTGAGGTACGAGGGGGACCTCAGGGACCCGCTCGTGTGGCCTCAGGAGGCCAGCCTCTGTGGGAATGGCGAGGGACCTCTCAGGATTCCTCTCCTGTTGGTGGCGGGTCCTAAATCCTTGTCTGGAACTGCGGCCGGAACCTGAGGTTTCCTCGAAAGTGCTGACATGGGACTTGGGTTCCTCTGGAGTGTCCACAGGGGAATCAGGCCTCGTCTCGAGTGGAGACGTGCATGCCTGCTCTCCTCCTGAGCTGTAGCAGCACTGTCAGGAGTCCTGTCTACTTGAAACATGGATTTGTGGCTTTCCCTCGAGGTGCCACCAGAGCTCTCACACGTCCCACCATGGGATGAATAGATCCTCGGGATGACATTCGACACAGTGCAGGGACATCAGGTTAATCTGGAATGGACCGAGACTTCTGGGGGTCTTTTGGCTGGTGGCAGGACCCCTGGATTTCCTCTCGACTCTCCTGTGGAGAGCACCTCTTCCTGAGATGCGACAGAAATTCTGGAAATCCATTCCCGACGAAGCACGGAAAGGAACCCCCATATCAAGCTGAGGCGGGGAAAACGGGGCTCCTCTTGAGTTGTGGCAGGACCCTCAGGGTTCCTCTCGAGTGGATATGTGTGTGTCGGTACCGGGGTCCAGCCCCAGATGATCCAGGGAATTCGAAGCGGGGATGACATGGACAAGGAAAAACTTATTTATTTAGAATGATAAGAAAAAAATTAGGAATAAATTGTATAGTAGGAAAATTAGATGGAGTAAAGCGGTCTGAATAACTTGGTTCACGGGGAAAGCCAATAAAATCTCAAGACAAGAGATTTACACCATCTCTGTGGGCCACTGGCGTCTGCTTGAACCTTTAAAAGGGCCCCACCATGGGTCTTTTTTCCTGCAGATCTTAGGGCCAGGGCAGGTAAGTAGACGTGGTGAGCCTCGCACTCCAGATGGGAATTTAGCCTGGAGTTAAAGTACAAGAGGACAGAGAGAGAGAGAAACATGGGGGGAGCTAGATGTCCTTCTTACAATGAAGGAATTCACGAGAGAAAATCATCCTAGAGACTTTTCCTAGAAAACTGCTCCAACTTTATTTTTCACAAGCCCCTTTTTTATACAAATGAATAGCAATGGGTATTGAAATTTCAACAATGTCAGCAGCCCTGACTCTTATTGAGACCAGGCTTATTCTCTGCATACCTATTTGTATACACAAGTCCTAGGTAATTTACATCATCTTCCGGCCAAAAGGCCATTTCAACAATTTACAGCTCTTTTCAGATAAGTGTTATTTTTTCCTATGTCTGGCGCCGTTCTCGGGGGGCACTAAACAAACTTGCATTCTTACATGGCAAGGACAGAGCAAGCAAGGGGAATACAATGGTTTATAAAAGAAAGCAATAACTCAAAAGCCTAGTATTGCTAACATCAAAAAAAAAAAACTACTAGATATCTTTTTAAATGTTGTTTGTAAAGCTGAAACTTTCAGGTGCAAATAAGGAGGTCTGGCAGCAATTGTTGAGTTAACCGTGAAATCCTGTCACCAATATGAATTTGAAAAGGCTCTGAAACTTTAAGATACTTTAAGGCTTTTGTGTCTCTCCCAGTTGGGAGGTTGTGAGCAATTCACAAGCTTGTAGAAGGTCAGGGGGACTTGTTAGGCAGGCTATAGATTTATCAAAAGGGGGTTGGGCTGGAACACTCCTTTCAAATACAGAAGGCCAAAGCCCTGAATTAACCTTTTCCAGAGAAAGTCAGAAAATAATGGAAAAACAGACAAATTCTAATTTGGGGGGCACATTTTCAGGAAAAACCAGGGAGAAATCCGATGACTCAAATTGCCCTGCCATCTGAGTTTGCCACATGACCCTGTCACAGGTGGGACTCCTCGCTCTGGCTTCTGACATTTCCCCCTTCTTTTTTTTTTTTTTTTTTAAGAAAAATCAGGTGCAGTTTACTTGGGAGATTAGAGAATAGTCTTTCCAGAAATGAAGTTAGAGAAGGTGTGGAAAAAGTCTTTGGCTTCTCCTGCAGTGGTAAATTTTGATTGGAGTGTTTCAAGGTCTGAATCTGATTATGAAGTTCCACTAAATCTAAACTAATTTCTGAGCTGTTCCAAAAACCTAAAATATGAGTTTTCAACATAGTGGGCATTTGCACTTGTTGAGTCAATGATTGCTGCCTTAGTAACAATAACAACAATAAGAGTAACAGTTGTTGTAACACAGCAAGACCATAACTATCATGTCAATAGATTGTTACAGTCAGGGGCATCATAGGGTGGACGTTTTAAAACTCACAAAAGTGCACACATTATTTTGGGAAGTTAAACAGGATGAAAGCATACATTGTTCACAAGACACTACATTAGGTCCACCTGTATAATTCAATCATCTGTCAAATTTTCCAGAATCATTAGTGAAAAGAAAAACATAAGGAGAGGGCAGACATGCTAATACAGAGTAGATAGAATTATTTTTTGGTCTGAGTTCACATTGCAGCAGCTGTCAGTCCCACCAGAATCTCGGTGTTTATCTTGCCTCTCCTGCCAGCAGGAGTCGCGGCCCTTGCCCCGCCCTTCCCTGAAACGTCTTCAGGTGGGCCGCGAGCTATGCACACTGGGTCCCATCAGTCAGGCTGGCCCTGCCCGCAGCTCCCGACGAGCGGCTATTTCATGCGGCAGTGGCGGTGGCGGTTCATTAGTGAAAAGAAAAACATAAGGAGAGGGCAGACATGCTAATACAGAGTAGATAGAATTATTTTTTGGTCTGAGTTCACATTGCAGCAGCTGTCAGTCCCACCAGAATCTCGGTGTTTATCTTGCCTCTCCTGCCAGCAGGAGTCGCGGCCCTTGCCCCGCCCTTCCCTGAAACGTCTTCAGGTGGGCCGCGAGCTATGCACACTGGGTCCCATCAGTCAGGCTGGCCCTGCCCGCAGCTCCCGACGAGCGGCTATTTCATGCGGCAGTGGCGGTGGCGGCAGAGTGCCCTTTCTCTCTCTTTTTTTTCTCTGGTCTCAGTGGTGGAGGAACCAGGTGCCTGGGGGACTGCAACATGAGGAATCAGCTTGTCCGGGATTAAAATTGGGGCAGAGTGGGGCTATTTTTCATTCCCTGAGGCAAAACCTTCCACTGAAACCGTAAGTAAGGCTATTTAAAATTTTCAGATGGTAGGCTGAAGGCAAATCGCTTTTTATCCTCAGCATTTAAAGGAATGGTGAAAAAGCCATCTTGCAAATCAATTACAATTATAGTATATCCCTCTGAATGGCTACAGGGAAGGGATTCCAGGTTGCAAGGCTCCCATGTCTTTCATGGTAGCATTAATTGCTCTCAGATCCTGTAAAAGTCGCCATTTACCAGATTTTCTTCTTAATGACAAAAATAGGAGTGTTCCAGGGGCTATTGGAGGGCCCAATATGCCCCAATTCTAGTTGTTGAGTAATTAATGTTTTAGCTGCCAGTGATTTTTCTTTAGGCAGAGGCAGGCCATTGTTCTACCCACACTGGATCATGAGATTTCCATGTAATGGGGTCGGCAGCAAAAACAATGGCCTCCGTTAAAAATTTGGATATCTTAATCCAGCATGCAGCTTGCAAGGAGTTGGGTAGATTGGCTCAATTATTCCTGTCTGTTGTTAACCCAATCCTTTTGATGGATCTTAGCCCATCTGCAACATCTGAGAGGTCACTTTATCATCAGGGCTAAAAAGTAGTATTCCCATTTGAGACAGCACATCCCTCCCCCACAGGGTAAAGGGGAGGGAAGAGACTACATACGGTGGAAAAGTTCCACAAGTATCCTCAAATTGCCAGTCTAAGATTTTTGCACTTTTAACTACTGAAGGGGCTCTTCCTATTCCCACCAACTCATTTTCAGTAGTATGAATGGGCCAGGAACTGGGCCAGTCTTTTTCTGAAATACAAGAAACATCTGCTCCTGTGTCTAATAACCCCACAATAGACTTGCCATTAATCAGAAGAGTTTCCATAGGAAGTTTTTGAGTCATTTCGGTTATCCAAAAAGCCACATCACTAGACCCAAATCCTTTCTCCTGCCTCTCACTCTGAGTAGCTGTGCACCCTACGGCATTGCTGTAAGGCAAAAGTAGAAGCTGTGCTATTCTTTGTCCGTGATGTATTTGAAAAGTTTTACTTGGAGGTGAAATCATCATCTGAATTTCTCCTGTATAATCTGAGTCAGTTACTCCAGGGATGATTGTGAGGCCCTGCATGGCTAAGGAGCTTCTGCCTAATAGAATTTCCATCAAACCTGCCGGTAATGGACTTTAACTCCAGTAGGAATTTTTATAGTGGGGCTATCTGGTGTTAATATTGTTGAGGTGCTGGAACTGAGGTCCAGTCCTGCGCTGCCTGGGGTTGCTCTGATGAGTTCTGCAATGGAATGAAGGGAATGGATGGGTTCCGTGAGGTTGCCCCTATTGTTGTCAGGGCCTGAGGCTGGCCCCTCAATCCGTTTCCTGACTGTTGGTCGGGGCTCAAAGGAGTTCCATTTTTATGGAATCTTGACCTGCAGTCTCTTGCCCAATGATACCCTTTTTGACAGTGAGGGCAGGGAGAACTAGCAGATGAGGGGAGAGGGGTCTGCAAAGCGGATCCAGCTGGAGAGGCAGAATTAGTCAGAAAAGAACCAGCTGTTCTTTGAGGGCCAGTATGGGAAATGTGTCCCTCCTGGCCACAGGAAAAACAAGTTTAAGGGAAATTATTTCTACCTTGGTTACTGAAGTTGCTCTGTGCTGGGTTATTATTATTTGTAAAGAAGGATTGTACTGCCTGCTGATAAGTATTTCCTTTTATTGCTGCAGCTATGGCCACACCCTGCAGCATTGATGGTCCTACATCTGCACACTGTCTGATGTAGTCTATTAATTGGCCAGATTTTTTAATAGGATGTAAAATAGCCTGGTATGTAGTTAGCATTTTCAAATGCCAGTTGTTCTACCAATATTCCAGCTGCCTCAGAATTATAAATCACTCTGCAGACAGCCTCTTTAAGATGTGAGACAAAGTCCTCATATGGCTCTTCAAATTTTTGTTTGATGTTTGAGAGGGAAGAAGTTGATTTTTTCCCTTTAGGTAATGATCGCCAATCTACAACAGCACAAGCAGTACTTGCTGGAGAGTATACTTGTCTAATCTCATCTGATTTTTAAGTATTGCATAACCATCAGTTTTCATTAGCATACTTTTATCAGTATAATTTAGTGTACCTAGTTGGTTATCATCGGCTTGCTTTTGAGCAAGATCATCAAATTTGGCTCTTCAAAGTATATATTGCCCTCCAGATAGCAGGCTTTAGCGACTGTTTTTTAACCATAGGGTGTCATCTATCTACCTGCCAAGGCTTTTACCAGTTGTATAGTGTATGGGGCACTGGGCGCATACGAGATGTAAGCATGTTTGAGTTCTTTTACCATTTTTATTGGAATGGGTTCTCATTTGATAGCCCTTCTTGGTCTGTGATCATCAAATATTACAGGAAAACTGGCTTCAAGGTGGTGATCAAATTTGTCTTCAGGGCTAGACAAGACCCTTTTCCGGGGAGTTTTTAATGGGGCTCCTTTACCCTTATAAGGAGGGGGTGGCAAGTGAGGCCCAAGATGTTCTATGTCTCTTTCTTTATACTTTGGGGGTCTTTTAGTTGTATGTTGTTTAAATTTTATGGATGTTTTAACTGGGGATGTCTCTCTTAAATTTCTAGGTGCATATGGCCTGATAGGAGACATTTTTCCTGAGCTTCTGGGAACAGAGGACCTAACAGGGGAAATTTTTCTTGAATTCTTGGGAGTAAGGAATCTGGTTGGGGAGGTTTCTCTTAAGCTCCTTGGGGCATCTTCATTTAATAAAGGCCAATCTTCTTTAGAATGATATGGAATTACCTCTTCCAAATCTTCCTCATCTGAAAGCTGATCTTTTTTCTCCTCTCTATCTTTTACCTTTTTTTGGGCAATCATTGAAGCTAACATTTTATTTAACTGCCGATAGCTAGGTATAGCCTCCTTTTTCTTACTCTCTTCTTTGATAGATATCTTTTTTCTTTACTTTTTGTTTTTAAGATGTACTTTTTCAGATTTAGGGACAGGGTCTAGAGCATCCTTAATTATATTCCATAAGGAAAAGGCATCAATAGGCATCTTTTTGGAGCCATATTTAACATGGTAAGTTTTTAGTTGTTTTCCTACTCTCTCCCAGGTATCTAAGTCAACAGTCTTCTTCTGGAAACCAGGGAAAGTGTTTTTGTACAAATTTAAAAAATGAATGAATATTGGATTTTTTCAATTTAATTTCTCGTTTAGTTAGCAAGTTCAGGTTATTTTTATGAAAAGCTGTCTTTTTTTTTTATTTACTGTTACCTATGTCAGAAAATTAAGAGTTATAGAAAAGTCTGTCTTGACAGACGTTATATCTAGCCAAAGGGGGCCTTTTTATTAACCCTAAGATAGGAAAGTCTACCTTGTCCAGGGTTTTACCCTGGGCAAGGGGGGTTTACTGTTAAACCCTAAGATAGCAGGTTTTTTTTAAACCTCTTTAACACTTTCCACCTTATTTTTCTATCTATCTTATGTAGGGGGGTCCACGACACCCTGAGTGGGGGCCTGTCTGTCCTGAAAGCTGAACACTGGGGAAGACCTACCTTTGAATAGCCTGTTCAGGCACCACTTGCAGGGGTCCAGCCCCAGTGGATCCAGGGAATTCGAAGGAGGGACAGCGTG
The DNA here is from genome assembly GCA_006408695.1 of Aepyceros melampus. Lineage (NCBI taxonomy): Eukaryota > Metazoa > Chordata > Mammalia > Artiodactyla > Bovidae > Aepyceros > Aepyceros melampus. The sequence goes on along the minus strand of SJXQ01005134.1, from coordinate 57,195 downwards.
AGCAAGGAAAAACTTATTTATTTAGGAATATAAAAATAGATTAGGAAGAAATAGTATAGTAGGAAAATTAAATGGAGTAAAGAGGGCTGAATAACTTGGTTTACGGGGAAAGCCAATAAAATCTCAAGACAAGAGATTTCCACCATCTACATGGGCCACCAGCGTCTGCCTGAACCTCTAAAAGGGCCCCATTATGGGTCCTTTTTCTTGCAGAACTTAGGGCCAGGGCAAGTAAGCAGACGTGGTGATCCTCCCGCTCCAGATGGGAATTGAGCCTGGAGTTAAAGTACAAGAGGACAGAGAGAGAGAGAGACATGGGGGGAGCTAGATTTCCTTTTTTCAATGAAGGAGTTCACGAGAGAAAATCATCTGAGAGGCTTTTCCGAGAAAACTGCTCCAACTTTATTTTTCACAAGCCCCTCTTTTATACAAATGAAAAGCAATGGGTATTCAAATTTCAACAATGTCAGCAGCCCTGACTCTTATCGAGACCAGGCTTATTCTCTGCATACCTATTTGTATACACAAGTCTTAGGTAATTTACATCATTTTCTGGCCAAAAGGCCATTTCAACAATTTACAGCTCTTTTCTGATAAGCATTATTTTTTCCTAGGTCTGCACTATTCTCGGAGGGCACTAAACAAAGGTGCATTCTTACATGGCAAGGACACAGCAAGCAAGGGGGAGTACAATGATTTATAAAAGAAAGCAATAACTCAAAAGCCTAGTATTGCTAACATCAAAAAAAACTACTACATATTTTTTTTTCAATGTTGTTTGTAAAGTCGAAACTTTCAGGAGCAAATCAGGAGGTCTGGCAGCAATTGTTGAGTTAACCGTGAAACCCTGTCAGCATATGAATTTGAAAAGGCTCTGAAATTTTAAGATACTTTAAGGCTTTTGTGCCTGTCACACTTGGGAAGTTGTGAGCAATTCAAAGCTTGTAGGAGGTCAAGGGGACTTGTTAGGCAGGCTAGAGTCTTATCAAAAGGGGGTTGGGCTGGAACACTCCTATCAAACGAAGAAGGCCAAAGCCCTGAATTAACTTTATCCAGAAAAAGTCAGAAAATAATGGGAAAACAGAAAAAATCTTATTTTGGGGAGCAAATGTTCAGGAAACACCAGGGAGAAATCCAATGACTCAAATTGCCCTGCCATCTGAGTTTGCCACGTGACCCTGTCACAGGTGGGATTCCTTGTTCTGGCTCCCAACATGTCGGGGAACATCTTGAGTCGCATCAAGAGAATGAAGGACCCTTTCGAGGTCCAAGAGGGAAGGTGTGATTTTCCTCGACATGATGCAGTGAAAAAGGGCCTCATAGTGCCTGGAAGTGAGAACCTCCTGTTGTTTCTTGAGTTGTGGAAGGTCCCTCTCGAGTTACGACAGGGACCTCAGGGAACCGCTCGTGTGGCCTCAGGAGAGGCCAGTCTCTGTGTGAATGGCAATAGACCTCTCGGGATTCCTCTCCAGTCGGTGGAGGGTCCTAAGTCCTCGTCTGGAGCTGCGGCCGGACCCTGAGATTTCCTCCAAAATGTTGACATGGGACTTGGGTCTCTCTGGAGTGTCCACAGCGGAGTCAGGCCTCATCTCGAATGGAGACATGTACACCCACTCTTTTCCTTAGCTGGAGCATCACTGTAGGCTTCCTGTCAAGTTGACGCAGGGATCTGTGGCTTTCCCTCGAGGTGCCCCCACGGCTGTTAGATGTGTCACCATGGTGTAAGTCAATCCTAGGGTTGACATTCGAGGCAGTGCAGAGACATCATATTCATCTGGAGTGGACTGTGACTGCTGAGGATCTTTTGCCCAGGTGGCACAAACCCTAGAGTTCTTCTCGACTCTCCTGTGGATAGCACCACCTCCTGAGATGCGATGGACGCCGGGAATCCGTTCTCGATGAAGCAGGGAAAGGAACCCTAATCTCGAGCAGAGGAAGGGACAACGGGGCTCCTCTTGAGTTGTGGCGGGACACTAGGGGTTGCTTCGAGTGGAGGCGCATGTGTCGGCAAACTTCTGGAGTCGCAACAAGGGAGTGAAGGACCCTTTCAAGGTCAAAGAGGGAAGGTGTGATTTCCCTCGACATGACACAGCGGAAAATGGCCTCATCGCGCCTGCAAGGGAGAACCTCCTGGTGTTTCTCGAGTTGTGGCATGTCCTTCTCGAGTTATGAAGGAGACCTCAGGAACCCACTTGTGTGCCCTAAAGAGAGGGCAGTCTCCGCGTGAATGGCGAGGGACCTCTCGGGATTCCTCTCCAGTTTGTGGCAGGTCCTAAGTCCGCGTCTGGAGCTGTGGCTGGACCCTGAGGTTTCCTCCAAAATGCTGACATGAGACTTGGGTCCCTCTGGAGTGTTTACAGGGGACTCAGGCCTTGTCTCGAGTGGAGACATGCATGCCCGCTTTCTTGCTGAGCTGGAGAACCACTGGCAGGCTTCATGTCGAGTTGACGCAGGGATCGGTGGCTTTCCCTCGAGGTGCCCCCATGGCTGTTAGTCGTGCCACCGTGGGGTGAGTCGATCCTAGGAATGGCATTGGAGGCAGTGCAGAGACATCATGTTCATCTGAAGTGGACTGTGACTGCTGGGGATCTTTTACCCAAGTGGCATGACCCCTAGAGTTCTTCACAACTCTCCTGTGGAGAGCACCTCTTCCTGAGTTGCGTGGGTATGCCAGGAAACCGTTCTCGAGGAATCAGGGAAAGGAACACTCATCTCGAGCTAAGGAGGGGGCAAAGGGGGTACCCTTGAGTTATTGTGGGACCCTCGGGGTTCCTCACGAGTGGAGTCACGTGTTTCTGGGAACTTCTTGAGTTGCACCAAGGGAGTGAAGGACCATTTCAAGGTCCAATAGGGAAGGTGTGATTTCCCTCGACATGCCGCAGCGGAAAAGGGCCTCATCGCGCCTGGAAGGGAGAACCTCCTGGTGTTATTCCAGTTGGGGCTGGTCCTTCTCGAGTTATGATGGGGACCTCCAGGATCCTCTCCAATGGCCTCAGGAGAGGACAGTCTCCATGCGAATGGCGAGGGACCTCTTGGGTTTCCAGTCGGTGGCGGGTCCTAAGTCCTCATCTGGAGCTGTGGAAGGACCCTGAGATTTCCAAGAAAGTGCTGACATTTGACTTGGGTCCCTCTGGACTGTCCACAATGTGTCAGGCCTCATCTCATGTGGAGACATGCATGCTCGCTCTTCTACTGAGCTGGAGCAGCACTGTCAGGCTTCCTGTCCAGTTGACACAAGGATCTGTGTTTTTACCTCGAGATGCCACCAGGGCTGTTAAACCTGCCACCATGGGGTGAGACGATCCTCGGGGTGACAGTCGAGGAAATGCAGGGATATCAGTTTCATCTGGAGTGGACTGAGACTGCTGGGGGTCTTTGGGGCTAGTGGCATGACCCCTGTAGTTCCTCTCAACTCTCCTGTGGAGAGCACCTCCTCCTGAGATGTGACAGGAACGCCGGGAATCTGTTCTCAATGAAGCAGGGAAAGCAACCCTCATCTCGAGCTGAGGATGGGACAACAAGGCTCCTCTGGAGTTGAGGCGAGATCCCGGGTTTCTTCTCGAGTGGAGGTACGTGTTCCGGGGATCTTCTTCAGTTGCACGAAGGGAGTGAAGGACCCTTTAGAGGTCCAAGAGGGAAGGTGTGATTTCCCTCGACATGCCGCAGTGGAAAGGGGACTCATTGGCTCGAATTGAGAACCTCCTGGTGTTCCTCGAGGTGCGGCAGGTCCCTCTCGAGTTATGACGGGGACCTCAGGGACCGCTCGTGTGTCCTCAGGAAAGGCCAGTCTCCGTGTGAATGTTGAGGGACCTCTCGGGTTTCCTCTCCAGTCAGTGGCGGCTCCTAAGTCCTCGTCTGGAGCTGCGGCCGGACACTGAGGTTTCCTTGAAAGTGCTGACATGGGACTTGGGTCCCTCTGGAGTGTCTACAGGAGAGACAGGCATCGTCTCGAGTGGAGACATGTACGCAAGCTCTCCTCCTGACCTGTAGAAACATTTTCAGGGTTCCTGTCGACTTGACACAGGGATCTGTGGCTTTCCCTCGAGATGCCACCAGGGCTGTCACACATGCCACCATGGGGTGAATCGATCTTCGGTGTGACAGTTGAGGCAGGGCACGGATATAAGGTTCATCTGGAGTTGACTGAGACTTCTGGGGGTCATTTGGCCAGGTCACAGGAACTTTGGAGTTCCTCTTGACTCTCCTGTGGAGAGCACCTCCTCCTGAGATGCGAGGGGAATGCCAGGAATCTGTTCCCGAAGAATCAGGGAAAGGAACCCTTATGTCGAGCTGAGGAGGCAACGGGGCTCCTCTTGAGTTGTGGCGTGACCCTCGGGGTTCCACTCTTGTGAAGGCATGCGTGTCGGGGATCTTCTTGAATTGTAGAAAGGGAGTGAACGACTCTTTCCAGGTCCAAGAGGAAAGGTGTGGTTTACCTCGACATGCTGCAGCGGGAAAGTGCTTCATCACACCTGGAAGGGATAATACCCTGGTGTTTCTGCACTTGGGGCTGGTCCCTTTCGAATTATGATGGGGATTTCAGGGACCCACTCCTGTGGCCTCAGGAGAGGCTAGTCTCCGTGCGAATGGCAAGGGACCTCTCTGGATTCCTCTCCAGTCGGTGGCGGGTCTTAATCCTCTTCTAGAGCTTCAGCCAGGTCCTAAGGTTTCCTCGAAAGTCCTGACATGGGACTTGGTTACCTCTGCGTGTCCACAGGGGATTCAGGCCTCTTCTCGAGTGGAGATATAAACGCCCGCTTTCCTCCTGAGCTGTAGCAGCACCGTCACTCTTCGTGTCGATTTGACACAGAGATCTGTGGCTTTCCCTCGAGGTGAACCAGTGCTGTCACAAGTGCCACCATGGGGTGAGTCGATCCTCGGGGTGACAGTCAAGCCACTACAGGAATATCAGGATCATCTGGAGTGTACTGAGATTTCTGGGCGTCTTTTGGCCTGGTGGCACGACCCCTGCAGTTCCTCTCGACTCTCCTGTGGAGAGCACTTCCTACTGAGATGTGATGGGAACACCCGGAATCCGTTCCCGATGAAGCAGGGAAAGGAACCCTCATCTCGAGCTGAGGAGGGGTCAATGGGACTCCTCTTGAGTTGTGGTGCGACCCTCGGGGTTCCTCTCCAGTGGAGGCGCGTGTGTCGGGGAACTTCTTGAGTCACAGCAAGAGAGTGAAGGACCCTTTCGAGGTCCAAGAGGGAAGGTGTGATTTCCCGCAACTTGCCGCAGTGGAAAAGGGCTTCAACGAGCCTATAAGGGATCAGCTCCTGGTGTTTCTCGAGTTGCACCAGGTCCCTCTCTAGTTACGACCGGGACATCAAGGACCCAGTCGTGGGGCCTCAGGAGAGGCCAGTTTCTGTTCTTTGGGGAATGACCTCTCGGGATTCCTCTCCAGTTGTTGGCGGGTCCTAAGTCCTTCTCTGAAGCTGCTTCCAGACACTGAGGTTTCCTTGAATGTGCTGACATGGGACTTGGGTCCCTCTGAGGTGTCCACAGGGGGACAGGCGTCATCCCGAGTGGAGACATGCACGCAAGATCTCCTCCTGACCTGTAGCAGCACTGTCAGGCTTCCTGTCGAGTTGACACAGGGATCTGTGGATTTCCATCGAGGTGCCACCAGGGCTGTCACACGTACCATCATCGGGTGAGTCGATCCTCGGGGTGACAGTAGAGGCAGTGCAGGGATATCAGGTTCATCTGGAGTGGACTGAGACTTCTGGGTTCTTTTGGCCTGGCGGCACGAATCCTGGAGTGCCTCTCGTATCTCCTGTGGAGAGCACCTCCGCCTGAGATGCGACGGGAATGTCCGGATCCTTTTCCAACGAAGCAGGGAAAGAACGTTCATCTCGAGCTAGGGGGGGACAAAGGGTCTCCTCTTGAGTTGTGGCGGGACCCTCGGGGTTCCTCTCGAGTAGAGGCGTGTGTGTCGGGAAACTTCTTGAGTCACAGCAAAGGAGTGAAGGACCCTTTGGAGGACCAGGAGGGAAGCTGTGATTTCCCTCGACATGCCGCAGTGGAAAAGGCCTCATCACGCCTGGAATGGAGAAACTACTGGTGTTTCAGGGACCTGCTCTTGTGTCCTCAGGAGAAGCCAGTTTACATGTGAATGGCGAGGGACCTCTCGGGATTCCTCTCCAGTTGATGCCGGGTCCTAAGTACTCTTCTGGAGCTCCAGCCGGAACCTGCGGTTTCCTTGAAAGTGCTGACATGGGACTTGGGTCCCACTGGGTGTCCACAGGGGAGTCAGGCCTCGTCTCGAGTGGAGACATGCACTCCCATTCTCCTCCTGAGCTGTAGCAGCACTGTCAGGAATTCAGTCGAGTTGACACAGGGATCTGAGGATTTCCCTCGAGGTGCCACCAGGGCTGTCACACGTGCCTTCATGGGATGAGTCGATCCACGTTGTGACAGTCGAGGCCCTGGAGGGAAATCAGGTGCATCTGGAGTCGACTGCAACTACTGGGGGTCTTTTGGCCTGGTGGCACGACCCCTGGAGTTCCTCTAGACTCTCCTGTGGAGAGCTCCTCCTCCAGAGCTGCGAGGGGAATGCCGGGAATCTGTTCCCAATGGAGCAGGGAAAGGAACCCTCATCTCAAGCTGAGGCGGGGACAATGGGGCTCCTCTTGAGTTGTGGCGGGACCCTCGAGGTTCCTCTCGAGTTGAGGTGCGGGTGTCGGGGAACTTCTTGAGTCGCAGCAAGGGAGTGAAGGACCCTTTCGAGGTCCAAGAGGGAAGGTGTGATTCCCTCGAAATGCCACAGCGGAAAAGGGCCTCATCACGCCTGGAAGGGAGATTCTACTTTTGATTCTCGAGTTGCGGCAGGTCGCTCTCGAGGTATGACTGGGACCTCAGGGACCCACTCCTGTGACCTCAGGAGAGGCCAGTCTCCGTACGAATGGCAAGGGACATCTCGGGATACCTGTCCAGTCAGTGGCGGGTCTTAAGTCCTTGTGTGGAGCTACGGCCGGAACTTGTAGTTTTTTGAAAGAGCTTACACGGGACTTGGGTCCCTCTGGAGTGTCCACAGGGCAGTCAGGCCTCGTCTTGAGTGGAGTCACGCACACCCGCTCTCCTCTTGAGCGGTAGCAGCACTGTCAGTCTTCCTGTCAAGTTGACACAGGGATCTCTGGCTTTACCTAGAGGTGCCACCAGGGCTGTCACACCTGCCAAAATGGAGTTAGTCGATCGTAGGTGTGAGAGTTGAGGAAATGCAGGGACATCAGGTTCATTTGGAGTGGACTGAGACTTCTAGGAAGCTTTTGGCCTGGTGGCACGACCCCTGGTGTTCCTCTCGACTCTCCTGTGGAGAGCACCTCCTCCTGACATGTGACGGGAATGCTGGGAATCAGTTCCCAATGAATCAGGGAAAGGAACTCTCATCTCGAGTTGAGGAGGTGACAACGGGGCTCCTCTTGAGTTGTGGCGGGACCCTCGGGGTTCCTGTCGAGTGGAGGCGCATGTGTCGGGGAACTTCTTGAGTTGCAGGAAGGGAGTGAAAGAACCTTTCGAGGTTCAAGAGGGAAGGTGTGATTTCCCTAGATATGCCGCAGCGGAAAAGGGCCTCTTCGTGCCTAGAAGGGGAGCACTTCCTGGTGTTTCTCGAGTTGCGGCAGGTCCCTCTCTAGTTAAAAAGGGGAGCTCAGGTACCCACTTGTGAGGCCTCAAGAGAGGCCAGTCTCCGTGCAAATTGTGATGGAGCTCTCGGGATTCCTCTCCAGTCAGTGGAGGGTCCTAAGTCCTTGTCTGGAGCAGCAGCCGGACCCGATGTTTCCTCGAAAGTGCTGACATGGGCCTGGGTCACTCTGGAGTGTCCACAGGGGAGTCAGGCCTCGTCTCGAGTGGAGACATGCACGCCTGCTCTCCCCCTGAGCTGTAGCAGTACTGTCAGGCTTCCTGTCGAGTTGACACAGAGATCTGTGGCTTTCCCTCCTGGTGCCACGACAGCTGTCACACGTGCCACCAGAGTGTGAGCCAATTCTCGGGGTGACAGTCGAGGCAGTGCAGGGAAATCTGGTTCATCTGGAGTGGATTGAGACTTCTGGGGGTCTTTTGACCTGATGGCACGACCCCTGTATTTCCTCTCGATCCTCCTGTGTACAGCACCTTCTCCTGAGATGCGATGGGAACGGCGGGAATCCGTTCCCGACCAAGAAGTGAAATGGACACTAATCTCAAGCTGAGGAGGGGACAACGGGGCTCCTCTTGAGTTGTAGCTGGACCCTCGGGGTTCCTCTCGAGTGTAGCTGCGGGTGTCCGGGAACTTCTTGAGTCGCAGCAAGGGAGTGAAGGACCCTTTCGAGGTCCAAGAGGGAACGTGTGATTTCTCTCGAAATTCGGCCATGGAAAAGGGCCTCATCGTGCCTTGAAGGGAGAACCTCCTGGTATTTCTTTAATTGCGGTAGGGCCCTCTCGAGTTCTGATGGGGACCTCAAGGACCTGCTCGTGTGGCCTCAGGAGAAGCCAGTCTCCATATGAATGGCGAGGCACCTCTTGGGATTCCTCTCCAGTCGGTGGCGGGTCCTAAGTCTTCATCTGTAGCTGCGGCCAGACACTGAGGTTTCCTCGAATGTGCTGACATGGGACTTGGGTCCCTCTGGAGTGTCCACAGGGGAGTCAGGCCTCGTTTCCAGTGGAGACATGCACGCCCGCTCTCCTCCTGCACTTTAGCTGCACTGTCAGGCTTCCAGTATAGTTGACAGAGGGATCTGTGGCTTTCACTCGAGGTGCCACCAGGGCTGTCCAACGTGCCACCATGAGGTGAGTCTATTCTCAGGGTGACAGTTGAGCAGTGCAGGGACATCAGGTCCATCTGGAGTTGACTGAGAGTTCTGGGGGTCTTTTGGCATGATGGCACGACCATTGGAGTTCCTCTCGACTCTCCGGTGGAGAGCACCTCCTTCTGAGATGTGACGGGAACGCCGGGAAAACATTCCTGAAGAAGCAGGAAAAGGGACCCTAATCTCGAGCTGAGCAGGGGACAATGGGGCTCCTCTTGAGATGTGGCAGAACCCTCGGCGTTCCTCTCAAGTGGAGGTGCGTGTGTCATTTAACTTCTTGAGTTGCAGGAAGGAAGTGAAGGACTCTCTCGAGGTCAGAGAGGAAAGGTGTGATTTCCCTCGACATGCTGCAGCAGAAAAGGGTCTATCGTGCCTGGAAGGGAGAACCTCCTGCTGTTTCTCGAGTTGCGGCAGGTCCCTCTCCAGTTACGACGGGGACTTCAGGGACCTGCTCGTTTGGCCTCAGGAGAGGCCAGTCTCCGTGCGAATGGCGAGGGAATTCTTGGGATTCCTTTCCAGTCAATGGCAGTTCCTAAGTCCTCGTCTGGCGCTGCGGCCAGAACCTGAGGCTTCCTCGAAAGTGCTAACAATGGCCTGGGTCCCTCTGGAGTGTCCACATGGGAGTCAGGCCTCATCGCGAGTGGAGACATGCACCCCCGGTCTCCACTTGAGCTGCAGCAGCACTGTCAGGCTTCCTGTCGAGTTGACACAGGGATCTGTGGCTTTCCCTCGAAGTGCCACCAAGGCTGTCACACGAGCCTCCATGGGTAAGTCGAACCTCAGGGTGACAGTTGAGACACTGCAGGGACATAAGGTTCATCTGGAGTCAACTGAGACTGCTGGGAGTCTTTTGGCCTGGTGGTACAACCCCTGGAGTTCCTCTCGACTTTGCTGCGGAGAGCAGCTCCTCCTGAGATGCGATAGGAACCCCAGGAATCCTTTCCCAACGAAGCAGGAAAAGAAACACACATCTCGAGCTGAGGAGGTGACAACACGGCTCCTCTTGATTTGTGTCAGGACCCTCGGGGTTCTCTCAAGTGGAGGCGCGTGTTTCGAGGATCTTATTGAATTGCAGTAAGGGAGTGAAGGACCCTTTCGAGGTCCAAGAGGGAAGGTGTGATTTCCCTCGACATGCCGCAGCAGAAAAGTGCCTCATCGCGCCTGGAATGGATAACCTCCGGAGGTTTCTCGAGTTGCGACAGGTCCCTCTCGAGTTACGATGGGGACCTCAGGGACCTACTCGTGTGGCATCATGAGAGGCCAGTCTCCATGCAAATGGCGAGAGACCCCTTGGGATTCCTCTCCAGTCGGTGGCGGGTCCTAAGTACTCGGCTTGAGTTGGGCCAGAAACTGACATTTCCTCGACAGTGCTGACATGTGACATCGGTTCCTCTGGAGCGGCCACAGGAGAGTCAGGCCTTGTCTCGAGTGGAGACATGCAAGCCCCCTCTCCTCCTGAGCTGTAGCAGCACTGTCAGGTTTGCTGTCAAGTTGACACAGGGATCTGTACCTTTCCCTCAAGGTACCAACTGGGCTGTCACACGTGCCACCATGGGGTGAGTCCATCCTCGGGGTGACAGTCGAGGCAGTGGAGGGACATCAGGTTCATCTGGAGTGGACTTAGACTGCTGGGGGTCTTTTGTCCTGGTGGCATGAACCCTGGAGTTCCTTTCGACTCTCCTGTGGAGAGCACCACCTCCTGACGTGCGACGGGAACGTCGGGAATCCATTCCTGACAATGTAGGGAAAGGAACCCTCATCTCCAGCTGAGGAGGGGACAACGGGGCTCCTCTTGAGTTGTGGCAGGACCCTGGGCATTTCTCTCGAGTGGACGCATGTGTGTCGGGGAACTTCTTGAGTTGCAACAAGGGAGTGAAGGCCCCTTTTGAGTTCCAAGAGGGAAGGTGTGATTTCCCTCGACATGCCACAACGGAAAAGGGCCTCATCGCACCTGGAAGGGAGCACCTTCTGTTGTTTCTTGAGTTGCATCACGTCCTTCTCGAGTTACGACAGGGACCTCAGAGACCGACTTCTGTGGCCTCAGGAGAGGCCGTTTCCATGCGAATGGCAGGGGACCTCTCAGGATTCCTCTCCAGTCGGTGGAGGGTCCTAAATCTTCATCTGGGGCTGCGGTCGCACCCTGAGGTTTCCTCGAAAGTGCTGACATGGGACTTGTGTCCCTCTGGAGTGTCCATAGGGGAGTCAGTCCTCGTCTCCAGTGGATATATGCACGCCCATTCTCCTCCTGAGCTGTAGCAGCACTGTTAGACTTCCTGTCGAGTTGACACAGGGATCTGGGGCTTTCCCTCGGGATTTCACTCAGGACTGTCACCCGGGCCACCATAAGTTGAGTCGATCCTCGGGGTGACAGTCGAGGCAGTTAAGGGAAATCAGGTTCATCTGGAGTGGATTGAGACTTCCGGGTACTTGTGGCCTGATGGCACGATCCCTGGAGTTCGTCTCAACTCTCCTATTTAGAGCACCTCCTCCTGAAAAGTGACAGAAATGCCATGAATCCGTTCCCGATGAACCAGGGAAAGGAACCCTCATCTGGAGCTGAGGAGGGGACAACGGGGCCCCTCTTGACTTGTGACGGGACCCTCGGGGTTCCTCTCAAGTGAAGGCACGTGTCGTTTAACTCCTTGAGTCGCATCAAGGGAGTGAAGGACACTCTCGAGGTCCGAGAGGGAAGGTGTGATATCCCTCAACATGTGGCAGTGGAAAAGGGCCGCAACATGCCTGAAAGGGAGAACCTCCTGGTGTTTCTTGAATTGCGGCAGGTCCCACTCGAGTTACCACGTAGACATCAGGGAAGCACGCGTGTGGCCTCGGGAGAGGCCAGGCTCTGTGCAAATGATGAGGGGCTTTTTCTGATTCCTCTCCAGTGGGTGGCGGGTCCTAAGTCTTTGTCAGGAGTTCAACCCAGATCATGAGGTTTCCTCGAAAGTGCTGATATGGGACTTGGTTCCCTCTGGAGTGTCCACAGGGGAGTCATGCCTCGTCTCGAGTGGAGACATGCAGGCCCGCTCTCCTCCTGAGTTGTAGAAGCACTGTCAGGTTTTCTGCCGCGTTGANAAGTATCCATCTTCTAATTCAACTCTAAGCTATGCCAGGGAATGTTTCAGTTGATTGCTATCCCGACCACCACCGTAATGGTCATATTTTCTTGCCTTGTTGCATATATAGTAACTTTTTAATGCTTTTATTGCAATAAAATACATATAAGATAAAATTCAATGCATTCAATGCATATAAGTAGAGAAGGCAATGGCACCCCACTCCAGTACTCTTGCCTGGAAAATCCCATGGATGGAGGAGCCTGGTAGGCTGCAGTCCATGGGGTCGCTAAGGGTCGGACATGACTGAGCAAATTCCCTTTCAGTTTTCACTTTCATGCATTGGAGAAGGAAATGGCAACCCACTCCAGTGTTCTTGCCTGGAGAATCCCAGGGACGGGGAAGCCTGGTGGGCTACCGTCTATGGGGTCACACAGAGTCAGACACGACTGAAGTGACTTAGCAGCAATGCATATAAGATAAAATCAATTTAGTTTAGTCACTCAGTCATGTCTGACTCTTTGCGACCCCATGGACTGCAGCATGCCAGGCTTCCCGGTCCATCACCAACTCCCAGAGCCTACTCAAACTCATGTCCATTGAGTCAGTGATGCCATCCAACCATCTCATCCTCCGTCATTCCCTTCTCCTCCCACCTTCAATCTTTCTCAGCATCAGGGTCTTTTCCAATGGAGTCAGTTCTTCACATCAGATAGCCAAAGTATTGGAGTTTCAGCTTCAGCATCAGTCCTTCCAATGAATATTCAGGGCTGGCTTCCTACAGGATTTACTGGTTTGATCTTCTTGCAGTCCAAGGGACTCTCAAAAGTCTTCTCCAACACCACAGTTCAAAAGCATCAGTTCTTTGATGCTCAGCTTTCTTTGTAGTCCAACTCTCACATCCATACATGACCAATGGAAAAATCATAGCTTTGACTAGACAGACCTTTGTTGGTAATGTCTCTGCTTTTGAATATGCTGTCTTTTTGGTCATAACTTTTCTTCCAAGGAGCAAGCTACTTTTAATTTCATGGCTGCCGTCACCATCTGCAGTGATTTGGGAGTCAAGAAAATAAAGTCTCTCACCGTTTCCATTTTTCCCCCATCTATTTGCCATGAAGTAATGGGATAGGATGCCATGATCTTAGTTTTCTGAATGTTGAGTTTTAAGACAGCTTTTTCACTCTCCTCTTTCACTTTCATTAAGAAGCTCTTGAGTTCCTCTTCACTTTCTGCCATAAGGGTGGTATCACCTGCATATCTGAGGTTATTGATATATCTCCCAGCAATCTTGATTCCAACTTGTGCTCCATTCAGCTCGGCATTTCTCATGATGTACTCTGCTTAGAAGTTAAATAAGCAGGGTGACAATATGCAGCCTTGATGTATTCCTTTCTCAATTCAGAATTAGTCTGTTTTCCCACATCTAGTTCTAACTGTTGCTTCCTCACCTGCATACAGATTTCTCAGAAGGCAGGTCAGGTGGTCTGGTACTCCCATCTCTTGAAGAATTTCCCACAGTCTGTTGTGATCCACACAGTCAAAGGCTTTGGCGTAGTCAATAAAGCAGAAATAAATGTTTTTTCTGGAACTCTCTTGCTTTTTTGACAATCCAGCAGATGTTGGCAATTTGATCTCTGGTTCCTCTGCCTTTTCTAAATCCAGCTTGAGCATCTGGAAGTTCACAATATATTGCAATAAAATACATGTAAGATAAACTCAATGACTTTCAGAGAACTGTGGTCTTAAGATATGTTACTGCAATACCCAGAAAGACAAAGAACATCGAGAGAAAGAGACAGGACCCAAAATTTAGTTCCATGGAGAAAAAGCTTCTGAAATCCAAAAGCTGTAGGAACTTTAAATGGTTCCTTTGATAAATTGCTATAAACTGAGTATGGACTAAAATAGGAGTGAGAAATTCCTAGGGATCAAAAGCTTAGGAGGTTCTCTTATCTTTATATGGGCTTTCACCACAGGAATTCTACCAAGTTCTCAAGATGAGGATCTGAGAAAGATCTCTTGGCTCTGTCTTGGAGAGAAGAATCGTCATTATGAAATATGTCCATAATCTATTCCATAAAAAAAAAAAACTTTCTAGGAAAAGTTTGCCAGAGCTTTATCCTAGAGGCAGAAGATAATTTTCCCCACCTCAGCCCCTTCCAATATTCCTACCTCACTTAAGGGAGGAAAAAATTTAGTCAAGAGGGGTCAGGGTTTCAAGGAAATAAACTGGAAATGCTGAAGCCAGGGTTTGGAGAAGAAGACATGAAGAGAAAAAAAAAAAGTCTGTATGCCTGAAGCAATTCTTGTGAAGGTCACCACCCAGAGACAGGCTGGCCAATTGGTTGAGATATAGTCAGATTATGGAATGCCCCTCTTCCTGACATCTTACCACCTCATCATCAGGGCTCTAGTGTAATAGCTGTGTATTGTAGCTGAAAGAGCTGCAGGACACAGACGCTCCACAGAGGAACAGTCAGGGAAATCCAATGTCAAGAGGGGAGAAAAAAAAGAGTATGCTAGGGGAAATTGAAGGCCCTATCTCTTACATCTACCGCAAATATCAAACACAAGTTGAACTTCTAGCCAGATAAACATAAAACCTCACACAGAAGACCTATTTGCTTCAGCCCCTATAACCCAGTATATCAGGTGGGACATTTAAATAAAAATTGGAATGCATGCCAAAAGGGAAAAAAAAAACAATAAAAATTGAGTCTGAGCAAACAAAATTACCACAGCAAGATATGGCACAGATTTTGTTATTATCAGATGGGGAATTTTAAGTAACGATGAAATATACACAAAGGTCTGTAATGGAAAAATGGGACAACATACAAGAGCAGATGGGTGATGGAAGCAGAGAAATGGAAACTCAAGAATCAAAAGGAAATGCTAGAAATCAAAACACTATAACAAGAATAAAAAAAATGCCTCTAAAGGGCTCATCAATAGACTTGACATGTCCAAAGAAAGATTCTGTGAGGTTAAAGATAGGTCAATAGAAACTTACAAACAAGAAATTAAAAGAAGAAATAAGGAATTAAAAAAAAAACTGAAACATTGAAGAATTGTGAGAAAATTCCAAAAGGTGTACAACATGAATAAATGGAAAATCAGAATCAGAATAAAAAGAGAACAGTACAGAAAAAATACTTGAATTAAATCTGGATGAAAATTTTGCAAAAATAATACAGACAACAAACCACCAGGAAGCTTGGAGAACATTAATCAAGAAGAACAAATAAACAAACAAAAATACAACTAGTCATATCATATTCAATTTACAGAAAATCAAAGAAATAACATTTACAATAGCAGTAAGAGAACAAAATAACCAGAAACTGTTTACAAGAAATATGCAGAACTTATTTAGAGAAAAATATGAAACTCTGAGGGACACAAATTATAGATAAATAAATGAAAAAAAAAACCCTTATATTTGGTTAGGAAGATTACATATTATAAAACTGCCAGTTTTTAAATTAATCCATAAAGTTAATTTCAACCTAATCAAAATTATAATCTGACTCTTTAAAAAAAATTGCAACTGATTTTGGAAATTTAAAATGTGAACATGCAACTGAGGTGGAGATGGGGAACAAAATTGAATATAAAGTGCTAGGCATAGTAGGTATTAAAATTACTAAGTTAGAGTGGATCAGTTCAGTTCAGTCACTCAATCATGTCGAACGCTTTGTGACCGCATGGACTCCAGCATGCCAGGCTTCCCTATTCATCACCAACTCCTGGAGGTTGCTCAAACTCATGTCCATAGAATCGGTGACACCATTAAACCATTCCATCCTCTGTTGTCCCCCTTCTCCTCCTGCTTTCAATCTTTCCCAGCATCAGGGTCTTTTCAGATGAGTCAGTTCTTCGTATCAGGTGGCCAAAATTTGGAGTTTCAGTTTCAGCGTCAGTCCTTCCAATGAATATTCAGGACTGATTTCATTTAGGATGGACTGATTGGATCTCCTTGCCATCCAAGGGACTCTCAAGAGTCTTCTCCAACACCACAGTTCAAAAGCATCAATTCTTTGGTACTCAGCTTTCTTTATGGTCCAAATCTTGCATGCCTACATGACTACTGCAAAAATCATGGCTTTGACTAGACAGACCTTTGCTGGCAAAGTAATGTCTCTGCTTTTTAATATTCTGTCTAAGTTGGTCATAGCGTTTCTTCCAAGGAGCAAGCGTCTTTTAATTTTGTGGCTGTAGTCACCATTTGCAGTGATTTGAGAGCCCCCCAAAATAAAGTCTCTCACTGCTTCCATTGTTTCCCCATCTATTTGCCATGAAGTGAAGGACCAGATGCCACGATCTTTGATTTTTGAACGTTGAGTTTTAGGCCAGCTTTTTCACTCTCCTCTTTCATTTTCATCAATAAGCTCTTCAGTTCCTCTTCACTTTCTGTCATAAAGGTAGTGTCATCTGCATATCTGAGGTTATTGATATTTCTCCCGGCAATCTTGATTCCAGCTTGTGTTTCATCCAGCCTGGCTTTTCACATGATGTATTCTGCATATAAGTTAAGTAAGCAGAGTGACAATATATAGCCTGGACACACTCCTTACCAAATTTCGAACCAGTTTGTTATTCCATGTCAGCTTCGAACTTTTGCTCCTTGACCTACATACAGGTTTCTCAGAAGGGAGGTAAGGTGTTCTGGTATTCCCATCAGTTTAAGAATTTTCCACAGTTTGTTGTGATCCACACAGTCAAAGCCTTTCAAGTAGTCAATAAAGCAGAGGTAGATGTTTGGAACTCTCCTGCCTTTTCTATGATCCAATGGATGTTGGGAATTTGACCTCTGGTTCCTCTGCCTTTTCTAAACCCAGCCTGAACATCTGGAACTTCTTGGTTCACGCACTGTTGAAGCCTGGCTTGAGAATTTTGAGCATTACTTTCCTAGAGTGTGGATGATTGCAATTGTACAGTAGTTTGAGCATTCATTGGGATTGGAGTGAAAACTGACCTTTTCCAGTTTCCAGTCCTGTGGCCACTGCTGAGTTTTCCAAATTTGCTGGCATATTGAGTGAAGCACTTTAAGAGCATCATCTTCTAGGACTTGAAATAGCTCAGCTGGAATACATTAGAGTGGATAAATCAGTATGATAATCATGTCGAAAACAGATCAAATATAGAGTAACAATTAGGCAAGCTAGAACTCCAACTGTGAAGTTTAATAAAGATAGAAGACACTTGCACACAGACATGTACACACACATAGACAGATACACACTGAGCATTCAGAGTCTAATTGCACTTACCATGATATAGATGTTGGCCAGAATTATATTAATCACCTGACCCTTATAAATTTCCATTACTAGTGGGTTATGATTATGTTGGCTTCCCCAAAACTAGAATTAGTTTCATTCTAATGTTCAGTTATGCCTGAAATTTCTGATTGTCACCTTTCCCTAGTGTACTGTTGTCCCAATAAATACCTATAAGCATTCTTTGTGGAAGGCAATGAGGAGAAAACTCACAATGTACTTGTGTCTGTCCTTAGTAATGCCAGGTTATTTTTTTCATTTGTGAGACTCTGGATTTACATAATAGCTCAGATTTGAAAACTGAGCCAGAGTTCACATTGCTCTGTAGTGGTGGCTCAAGTCTGGTCTCTGTTGACAAAATCCATTTACACAAGTCAATTAGCTTCTTATTGAGGCATGTGTTGATTTTGTTTTGAGGAACCCAGAAGGCAGAGAAGACAATGGCATCCCTCTCCAGTACTCTTTGTGCCTGGAAAATCCCATGGACGGAGGAGCCTGGTAGGTTGCAGTCCATGGGGTCGCTAAGAGCCAGACACGACTGAGCAACTTCATTTTGACTTTTCACTTTCATGCATTGGAGAAGGAAATGGCAACCCACTCTAGTATTCTTGCCTGGAGAATCCCAGGGACGTGGGTGGCTGGTGGGTTGCCATCTATGGGTGCACAAAGTCGGACATGACTGAAGCGACTTAGTAGCAGCAGCAGAAAAAGAAGAAGGGGGCAACAGAGGATGAGACGGTTGGATGGCATTACTGACTCAATGGACATGAATTTGAGCAACTCCAGGAAATGGTGAAGGACAGGGAAGCCTGGTATGCTGTAGTCCATGGGGTCTAAAAGAGTCAGATACAACAGAGCAATTTAACAATAATAACTGAAGAACCACTGTCCAAGACCTTGGTACATAAGGCAGCATCTGTTGATCTGCTTATCATGGGATCCCTGCTCGTTATTGTCATCCCTGTTTTGTTTCTGGTAATTTACTTTGGAAGGACACTGGAAAGTGATCTACATTCAGCAGAAAGACATGGATGTAACGTGGATGTAGACCCTTCCCTTTTCTCCCTTTGTGCAATAGTAAGACTGGAATGCAAAAGTAAGAAGTCAAAAAACACCTGGAGTAACAAGCAAATTTGGCCCTGGACTATAGAATGAAGCAGGGCAAAGGCTAATAGAGTTTTGCCAAGAGAAAGCACTGGTCATAGCAAACACCCTCTTCCAACAACACAAGAGAAGACTTTACACATGGACATCACCAGATGGTCAACACTGCAATCAGACTGATTATATTCTTGTAGCCAAAGATAGAGAAGCTCTATCCAGTCAGCAAAAACAAGACCAGGAGCTGACTGTGGCTCAGATCATGAACTCCTTATTGCCAAATTGAGACTTAAATTGAAGAAAGTGGGGAAAACCACTAGACCATTCAGG
The DNA here is from genome assembly GCA_006408695.1 of Aepyceros melampus. Classification (NCBI taxonomy): domain Eukaryota; kingdom Metazoa; phylum Chordata; class Mammalia; order Artiodactyla; family Bovidae; genus Aepyceros; species Aepyceros melampus. The sequence goes on along the minus strand of SJXQ01005134.1, from coordinate 38,636 downwards.
TATGACCTAAATCAAATCCTTATGATTATACAGTGGAAGTGAGAAATAGATTTAAGGGACTAGATCTGATAGACAGAGTGCCTGATGAACTATAGACGGATGTTTGTGACATTGTAAAGGAGACAGGAATCAAGACCATCCCCAAGAAAAAGAAATGTAAAAAAAAGCAAAATGGTTGTCTGAGGAGGTCTTACAAATAGCTGTGAAAAGAGAAGCAAAAAGCAAGGAGAAAACAGAAAGATATACCCATCTAATGGAGAGTTCCAAAGAATAGCAAGGAGAGATAAGAAAGCCTTCCTCAGCGATCAATGCAAGGAATAGAGGAAAATAAAAGAATGGGAAAGACTAGAGATCTCTTCAAGAAAATTAGAGATACCAAAGGAATATTTCATGCAAAGATGGGCTAAATAAAGGAGAGAAATGTATGGTCATGACAGAAGCAGAAGATATTAAGAAGAGGTAGCAGGAATGCACAGAAGAACTATACAAGAAAGATTTTCATGACCCAGATAATCACGATGGTGTGATCACTCACCTAGAGCCAGACATCCTGAAATGTGAAGTCAAGTAGGCCTTAGGAAGTATCACTACAAACAAAGCTAGTGGAGGTCTTGGAATTTCAGTAGAGCTATTTCAAATCCTGAAAGATGATGCTGTGAAAGTGCTGCACTCAATATGTCAGCAAATTTGGAAAGCTCAGCAGTGACCACAGGACTGTAAAAGGTCCGCTTTCGTTCCAATCCCAAAGAAAGACAATGCCAAAGAATGCTCAAACTACCTCACAATTGCACTCATCTCACACACTAGTAAAGTAATGCTCAAAAATCTCCAAGCCAGGATTCAGCAATATATGAACCGTGAACTTCCAGATGTTCAAGGTGGTTTTTGAAGAGGCAGAGGAACCAGAGATCAAATTGTTAACATTCGCTGGATCATGGAAAAAGCAAAAGAGTTCCAGAAAAACATCTATATTTTCTTTATTGACTATGTCAAAGCCTTTGACTGTGTGGATCACAATAAAGTGTGGAAAATTCTGAAAGAGATGGGAATACCAGACCACCTGAACTGCCTCTTGAGAAACCTATATGCAGGTCAGCAAGCAACAGTTAGAACTGGACATGGAACAACAGACTGGTTCCAAATAGGAAAAGGAATATGTCAAGGCTGTATATTGTCACCCTGCTTATTTAACTTCTATGCAGAGTACATCATGAAAAACGCTGGGCTAGAAGAAGCAGAGGATGGAATCAAAATTGCTGGGAGAAATATCAATACCTCAAATACACAGATGATACCACCCTTATGGCAGAAAGTGGGAAGAACTAAAAAGCCTCTTGATGAAAGTGTAAGAGGAGAGTGAAAAAGTTGGCCTAAAGCTCAGCATTCAAAAAACTAAGATCATGTTATCCAGTCCCATCAGTTAATGGCAAATAGATGGGGAAACAGTGGAAACAATGGCTGATTTTATTTTTCTAGGCTCCAAAATCACTGCAGATGTTGACTGCAGCCATGAAATTCAAAGACACTTGCTCCCTGGAAGGAAAGTTATGACCAACCTAGACAGCATATTAAAAAGCAGAGACATTACTTTGTCAACAAAGGTCCATCTAGTCAAAGGTATGGTTTTTCCAGTAGTCATGTATGGATATGAGAGTTGGACTACAAAGAAAGCTGAGCACCAAAGAATTGATGCTTTTGAACTATGGTGTTGGAAAAGACTCTTGAGAGTCCCTGGGACTGTAAGGAGATCCAACTAGTCCATCCTAAAGGAGATCAGTCCTGGGTGTTCATTGGAAGGACTGATGTTGAAGCTGAAACTCCAATACTTTGGCCACCTGATGCAGAGCTGACTCATTTGAAAACACCGTGATGCTGAGAAAGATTGAGGGCAGGAGGAGAAGGGGACGACAATGGATGAGATGGTTGGATGGCATCACCAACACAATGAACATGGGTTTGGGTGGACTCCAGGTGTTGATGATGGACAGGAAGGCCTGGCTTGCTGTGTTTCATGGGGTTGCAAAGAGTCAGACACGACTGAATGACTAAACTGAACTCACACACACACACACACACACACACACACACATATAATGGAATATTATTTTGCCATGAAAAATGAAATACTTCCATTTGCAGAAATGTGGATGGACCTAGAGAATATTATGGTTAGTGATATTAGAGAAAGATAAATACTGTATGATATCACTTATGAAAAGTGAAAGTGAAAGTCATGTCCAGCTCTCTGTGATCACATGGACTACAGAGTCCATAGAATTCTCCAGGCCAGAATTCTGAGTGGGTAGCCATTCTCTTCTCCAGGGGATCTTCCCAACCCAGGGATTGAACCCAGGTCTCCTGCATTGCAGACGAACCCTTTACCAGTTGAGGTACAAGGGAAGCCCAAGAATACTGGAGTGGGTAGCCTATCCCTTCTCCAGTAGATCTTCGCTACCCAGGAATGTGTATATAGAACAGAAACAGACTCACAGATATGGAAAACAAACTTATGATTACCAAAAGAAAGAAGGAAGGTGGGAGAAACAAATTAGGGGTACAGGATTAACAGATGCAAAGTATAAATAGATATACAACAAGAATATATTGTCTAGTGCAGGGAATTATAGCCATAGCAAAGTGACAAGAGTGAATGAAGCATACCATAATTGTTTGAATAAACTTCTCTTTGGACCATTTTACAAATAATGAAACAGAAGTACAAGATTAAGTAAAATTTAAAAGTTGCATAAATTTTGTGTGATGCAACTGATATCTCATTCCCAGTCTATCTTTTGTTTGTTTGTTTGTTTCTCCAAGAGCCTCACTTGATGAAGTCTAAAAAAAGAAATTATAGATATTGTACTTGGATGGGATTTGCTGGAGAAAGTACAGGAAGATAATAGTAGAAGGAAGTCAAAAAGTGGTCAAGAGAAAGAGAGAGGCTCAGCTAAAATCCTGGGTCTTAGAGAAACCACCAAGAATCCAGTCTTGTTCAGGGACATCCAGCTGGCATGTGCTGGAGTAAGGGTTCCAACCCCATTATATCTGCCTCCATAGTTGGTGTTCTTTCTGGTACCCGAGGCTATTGAGAAATGATCACACCTCAATCAAATAGGTCTGGATCTGGGGTACAGTAACAGGACCCAGTGCTAATCCACAGGCAGACCAATAAGTATAAATGATCATTTCTATTAACAGTTTATTGAGTTTTATACTAGATTGATGTTTGGCATATCAATATTATTTTCACTTATTTCCATGCTCTTCTTTGTACCTTTGAGGCAAGAAGTCTAGAAAACACATTTCTCAGATCCTCTTTCACAAAGGTTCTAATTTAGAATCTACTAATGAGAGGACTTTGTGTAAGATTTAGAAAACTGAAGAGAAAGAAAAGCCATTCTTTTCCTTGTGATTTTCCCAACAAAATTCCTGCTGATACAGACTCTCCTGGGCATCATCCTGTTAAGCTTATAACATTGGTGTTATTATTTCCATTTGAGAAATGAAGAAATTGAAGCTTAGAGAGGTATTTCTCAAGGTCATTCAAGAAATAGATTCCTCAACCTGGATTCAAATATGGAGATTATACTTTTTCCTACCATACAAAACTGCTTATGAGAGTAATATTATGGGTGTGAGTGACACAGACGAGATTATGGGAGCCCTGTAGGAATGAATCCTCATACTGTGTAAATTGTTCTCAAGGAATAGAGGGACAAAGAAAGTGCACCTTAATCACCTGAGGAGTATTTAAAAGCTTCTGTTTTAAAATTTCACTTCCCTCTTCAACAGGGTGTATCAGAATTTCCCCTTGGCAGATGATGGTGGGGGAGTGGTTAAAGATGAGAGATTTTAAAATAAGTTTTGATTTAAAAGTTCTCCAGATAATTCTGCTACAAAACTCTGGTTTAAAGCCAGGCTTGTAGACCCACCATGTAGTCAGTTTATACTTGATGGAATGATTCACCACCACTCCCATCCCAGGTATAGTGACAATTTAATAAGCCCTGTTCAAATCTAATTCAGGCACTGTGCAAAGATTAAGTTTTCAGGTATAGAGAATCAGTGGCTTTATCTGAATGAGGCCGATGGTGAAGGAGGCTCACACAAATTTTTCATAAAAGTTGTTGACATCTTTCTTACTCTTGGAACAGTGTCTGAGGAGATATGTCTTTGACTTCTTTCTGTAAGACCCAATAGATTATATCTGAGCAGTAACTGTCATCATGGCATTACAGGACAGCAGAATGCATGTGGAAATTTAAGCTATACTTTATTCATTTGAAAATGATTCCTAGAACTTTAATCAAATACTTCTCATACACTTTCCAGAGATGCAACTTAATGTGTCAAGTAACTCTCCAAATAGTCACTGCCTGCATTATTAGCATCTGTGCCAGACAGAAACATTTACCTTTGCAACCTATTTTCACTTGATTTCTGCCAGATTTCTGATTCCCTATTAGCAAGTTGCTCTGTATCCACAAAGCTCTTTCCTTTCAGATAGTCTGCTCACGAATGTTAAGGATTAGTAAAGAACCACTTTTTGGGTTCCTAACTCTGCTTTTATGTATCATCAAAGACAGTGGTATGTGTCTTTTATCTTAAAATTACTTCTGTTGATTCATTTATTCAATGAATATCTTCAGTTTAGTCGCTCAGTCGTGTCCAACTTTTTGCTACCCCATGGACTGCAGCACGCCAGGCTTTCCTGTCCATCATCAACTCCTGGAGCTTATTCTAACTCATGTCCATCGAGTCAATGATGCCATCGAATATCTTATGAAATATTTATTTAACCTGAAGTATTTTTCAGGCACTGTGTTAAGATATAAGGAAAAGTTAACCTCAACTGATCCTGGCACTTGCCCTGGCCCTGGTGGCTCAAATGGTAAAAAAAAATCTGCCTACAATGCAGGAGGTTCAGGTTTGATCTCTGGGTTGGGAAGATTCTCTGGAGAAGAAAATGGCAACCCACTCCAGTATTTTTGCCCAGGAAATCCCATGGACAGAGGAGCCTGGCAGGCTACAATTCATGGGGTTGCAAAGAGTCGGATACAACTGAGCAACTAATAGTTTCAGAAACTTTATGCACTGTACACATGTACGGGGGTTAGGCATGGGGGACACCTGAAATTCACATTATTTGAATGGGCAAGGTATTCAAAGTATTCAGTCAGTTAGTCACCCAGGCATGTCTGACTATTTGTGACCCCATGGACTGCAGCATGCCAGGCTTCCCTGTCCATCATCAACTCCCGGGGTTTGCTCAAACTCATGTCCATCGAGTCAGTGATGCCATCCAACCATCTCATCCTCTGTCATCCCCTTCTCCTCCTGTCTTAAATCTTTCCCAGCATCATGTCTTTTCAAATGAGTCAGTTCTTCACATCAGGTGGCCAAAGTATTGGAGTTTCACATTCAGCATCAGTTCTCCCAATGAATATTCAGGACTGATTTCCTTTAGGATGGACTGGTTGGATCTCCTTGCAGTCCAAGGGCCTCTCAAGTTCCAATTTAATAAAGGATTCTATATTTAATCTGCCTAAACAGATACAGTAATTCTATTTCAAAAGTGTTAATTCATTAAAAAATATTTATAAAATGTTTGCTATATGTATAACATTATCCTAGAGTCTAACATTAAAAAGTAAAAGAGATTGATAAGAATCAGTTTCCACCCTCAGAGTTCAGTCTGAGGTGAGCAACAGTTGGATAAAATAAGATAAAAGGTCATACATACTCTGATGTATAATATACCCACTGTACTAGAAAGGTCAGGGACAACATTTGATCTTGGTCTTGGAGGATAAGAGGATTTTGACAGACTGAGGAAGAGGTGAGTGCATTCAAGACAGCTTGTACAAAATCACTGATGCAAGCGTGAGAATGATGCTTTCTGCTTGAGACTGGATTTCAATCAGCTGCATAGTGGAATCACATGTCTTCACTTTAGCCCCAAATAGCCTTGGAATTTGGAGAGCTAACCTAGTGTAACTTGACTGAACTGATGACAAGCAACATGATGTCATCCTTAATGACAAAGAAGCCACTTTTTTTTTTTTTTTTTTTGGCCATGCTGTGTTGCTTGCAGGATCTTAGTTTCTCAGCCAGGCATAAGTCAGGCCCTTGGCAGTGAGTGTGTGGAGTCCTAATCACTAGACCACTAGGGAATTTCTAAGCCGCTTCTGCAGCAGTGTCCCCCACATGCTCTGATCTTGAGTGTGAGAGCTCTACACTTTCACTAAGGTGAGTTTCCAAAAATTCTTTCCTTTGATCCCTTTCCTGCATCAGTCCTGGAATCAAGACTCTTTGGAACCCCTTCCTTCACAGGTTTCCTAATGAATTCATGATCAACGTTCCCATCATGTTATTCCTATCGCACATTTACAGGTTTGATTCATAAATCAGATACCGTAAATCTTCTTTAACAACTCCGCTCTTTTCTCCCTTCCTGACAGGGGTTTACAAAGTCACTCTTTTCTACTTGTTTTTGCTGAGTAGTAAGAAAATAGAAAATCCTTCAAGCTAAAGAAATCAGGAAATTTGGCTTCATATTCCCTCCGTTGCTCATCACCTATATTCCTAGTTCGATTTTCAAATGTGGTTTAAATAACACTACACTTTATGTAAGACAGGTCTGGGTTCAAATATCAGCCTTATTCACTGCATAACTGTGCAACTTTGGGCAAATGAATACCTTCAGATCTTTCAGTTTCCAATCTTGTATAAAAGAATTAGTCACACCCACTGCATAGGGTTATTGTGAAGAGTGAAATGAGAAAATGACAGGTTACATTGCCCTAAAATGTTAATTGGATTTGATTTCTAAACCATTTTTCCATTTCAATAACTAAAGATTACTTTAGGTATCTTTACAGAAAAATCTCATACTTGGTAGCTAAGTTTATCTGTTTGCTCTTAGAACAGGAAATTGACAATTATGTTTGGTTGGGTCATACACTGAATACTACCAGCTTTGTGGGCCCTGTGGTCTCTGATGCAGCTTATCCACTGTGCTGGTATAGCAATAAAACAGCTATAGATAATACACAAGTGAAAGAGCCTGACTCAGTTCCAATAAAATTTTATTTACAAAAAAAAAAAAAAATCCACAGGGCCAGATTTGGCCTATGTTCATAATTTGTTGACCTCTGTCTTAGAATATAAGAGAAAGCACTGCACAGAGAAAATAAAATAGACTTGGCTTGTTTTCTAGTCAGAATTTTTTTTTTCTAGTCAGAAATTTAAATCTCAGAATGATGTAAAAAGTGAAAAGATGATGAGATATTACATTAAACCTACTTCATGCAGAAACCATAGGGAGTGGAAATAAAAAAAGAAAATCCAGAATTATCTTAATTTTGAATAATTAAAAAAAAATTCCTCTTGCAAATATCAGAAAGTTATCATGTTCCTCTTTCCCATGGAGGTCCCCCAAGCATCCAAATAAGCTATCTTTGGAGAGAGCAGAGGGACAGGTGTAATCCCAGTTAAATATTGGATCTACAGTCTCATGTACTTAGACATATTTGTACTCACAATTATGTTTTGAAAGCCTTTTTTCCTACTCTGTGGTTAATTTCAGTCTGGACTATGAATTCAGAAGTTTTTCTTCTGTTTTTGTTTCCCCTTTGTAGCTAATCAAGTGAGTCTACTCTTTGTGCTTATGCCTGCTTATCTGTTGTAACTAATTAGCAGTCACCTAAGTGTGACTGAGTGATCGATTAGCGCTATTGACCGTTGCAAGCCTCAATTTGCTAAATGTTCTCACAGGTTTGCAGATACATAATAATCACTTCTAAAAAGGTACCTGTTGGGCTGCAACCCACAGGCCTACAGGCCCTGTACTTGCCCAGCTTTAAAACCTAAGAAAGAGCCTAGAGTGAGCAAGAGAGAGACATCAGTGTTAATGGATGGGGGATCTTAAAGGTTTGAAGCAAGGTTCCCAGAGTACCTCCACCCTGTGTGCAATGGGTGGGGGGCAGGACATAGTGGCAGTCTTTGCTGGGGAGGGGATAGGAAAGGGGAGATTATCAGTTATAAAGGGAAATGACCTCAGGTTGGCTCACTGGAAAACAGGGAAACCAGCAGAGGGGCATGTACCTCACATCCCCTTTGATTAAAAAACAATCACCACCTGAGGTTGGGGCAAGTATGTAGGAAAGTCAGTCATGTGACTAGGTGTAGGTGAAGCAGGCACTGGTGGAGCAGGGTGATGAACAGACAGCAAGACAACAGCCATGTTGGGTGGCCTGATCATGCAACACCTGACTTCTCTTCATCCATTTTACCAGCCAAACTAAGCCATACATGTCTAACATTTGTGGAGGACTCACAAATAACTACTTTTAGTGAAAACTAGTAAATAATAGTTCAAGGAAAATATATTAAATGTGATACATCATTTGGAACTAAGTATAATTTTCTAAGTGTGTTTTTATACTTTCACAGAATAAATGTTTTGTCAGTCTGTTGCACCACTTATCTGAGTAATGAATTATTTAATCATATTGAAGAGGGAGATGCTTGTGAACAAAAATCATATGGTGCCACCATTAAGAGACAAATGTGAAGTGGAAAAGAAGCAGTGTGCTTTGTTTATTATATTCGTGACTGCCCCAAAACAATTATTCCTTTGGGGATAGGCTTTGGAAACCATAAGATGTTCATTTCAGCACTAAAGTAAATGAAACAATATAAAGAAAAACACGGTATTTGACCCAAATTATGAAATTCAGGGCTCAATTCCGCTCGGCCTTCTCAATTAGCGATTGTCATGTGGGAAACAAGTGGCACAAATGAAATCACTGAAAAATATGTTGCATATTTTAAGTTGTAGGATTATAATTTAACGAAGGCTTGTTATTTGGAAGAAAAGCTAGGACCAACCAAGAGAGCATATTAAAAAGCACAAACATTACATTGCCAACACAAGTCTGACTAGTCAAAGGTATGGTTTCTCCAGTAGTCATGTATGGATGTGAAAGGTGGACTATAAAGAAAGCTGAGCACCAAAGAATTCATGCTTTTGAACTGTGGTGTTGGAGAAAACTTTTGAGAGTCCCTTGGACTGCAAAGAGATGCAACCAGTCCATCCTCAAGGAAATCAGTCCTGAATATTCATTGGAAGGGCTGATGCTGAAGCTGAAACTCCAATATTTTGGCCACCTGATGTGATGGAGAAGCTCTATACAGTCAACAAAAACAAGACCAGGAGCTGACTGTGGCTCAGTTCATGAACTCCTTTTTGCCAAATTCAGACTCAAATTGAAGAAAGTAGGGAAAACCACTAGACCATTGAGGTATGACCTAAATCAAATCCCTTATGATTATACAGTGGAAGTGAGAAATAGATTTAAGGGTCTAGATCTGATAGAGTGCCTGATGAACTATGGAAAGAGGTTCGTGATGCAATATGTGAACCGTGAAATCCCTGATGTTCAAGCTGGTTTTGGAAAAGGCAGAGGAACCAGAGATCAAATTGCCAACATCCGCTGGATCATGGAAAAGCAAGAGAGTTCCCGAAAAAAACATCTATTTCTCCTTTATTGATTATGCCAAAGCCTTTGACTGTGTGGATTACAATAAACTGTGGAAAATTCTGAAAGAGATTGGAATACCAGACCACCTAACCAACCTCTTGAGAAATCTGTATGCAGGTCAGGAAGTAACAGTTAGAATTGGACATGGAACAACAGACTGGTTCCAAACAGAAAAAGGAGTACATCAAGGCTGTATATTGTCACCCTGCTTATTTAACTTCTATGCAGAGTACATCATGAGAAATGCTGGACTGGAAGGAACACAAGCTGGAATCAAGATTGCTGGGAGAAATATCAATAACCTCAGATATGCACATGACACCACCCTTATGGCAGAAAGTGAAGAGGAGCTAAAAAGCCTCTTGAAGAAAGTGAAAGAGGAGAGTGAAAAAGTTGGCTTAAAGCTCAACATTCAGAAAACGAAGATCATGGCATCCAGTCCCATCACTTAATGGGAAACAGATGGGGAAACAGTGGAAACAGTGTCAGACTTTATTTTTTGGGGCTCCAAAATCACTGCAGATGATGACTGAAGCCATGCAATTAAAAGACGCTTACTCCTTAGAAGAAAAGTTATGAGCAACCTAGATAGCATATTCAAAAGCAGAGACATTACTTTGCCGACTAAGGCCCATCTAGTCAAGGCTATGGTTTTTCCTGTGGTCATGTATGGATGTGTGAATTGGACCGTGAAGAAGGCTGAGCGCCAAAGAATTGATGCTTTTGAACTATGGTGTTGGAGAAGACTCTTGAGAGTCCCTTGGACTGCAAGGAGATCCAACCAGTCCATTCTGAGGGAGATCAACCCTGGGATTTCTTTGGAAGGAATGATGCTAAAACTGAAGCTCCACTAATTTGGCTACCTCATGGGAAGAGTTGTCTCGTTGGAAAAGACCCTGATGCTTGGAAAGATTGAAGGCAGGAGGAGAAGGGGATGGAAGAAGATGAGATGCTTGGATGGCATTACTGACTCGATCCACATGAGTTTGAGTAGGCTCTGGAAGTTGGTGATGGACAGGAAAGTCTGGCGTACTGCAGTCTATGGGGTCGCAAAGAGTCAGACACAATGGAGTGACTGAACTGAAGTGAACTGTTATTCCATCCTTAAGGCACAGAAGTGAGACTATAGCAACTGCTCAAGCAGCGTGGGGAGTCCACATGACACACATGCCATGTTTTATTCTTTTTTAATAAAACCACGTTATTCTCAGAGATCAAATAAAATTTGGAAAGCCATTTTAATGTTGTGAATTTTCTAGATTAAGGATAGGGTGGGGAACAAAGGCAAACACTCACCTAGAAAACCTAAATCTAGTGTCTACTACCTGTGGTTTTATCTCCAAAGAACCAAAAGTTTAATGAGGAGAAATAGAAATAATTTCAGAAACATTAGAAAGAATAAAGTATTTGGAATCAAGTTTAATCCTAACCTGTTTAACCTGTTTATTTCCTCTGAAGTTACAGACATTCTGTGAGGTGTGCAATCCAAAAGAGTCCCTATTGTCAAAGAACTTTGGCTCTATTGAAGTGAAGTAGATGTGTAAACACAGCATAAAGTGCAGTGTCCTATGTGCTATATTTGAGACATTGAGGAACCACTAAGGGATACAAAAGAGTCAGGTTCTTCTCTTTTAGCCAACTCATCCTAATACATATCTACTTTCAGAGTGCAAGCACATTCTCTGCTCAAAAGTGTTTTAATTTCTGAAATTACAGACCTCAGTACAGCTTCCCATAGTATACATTAGGTCCTTATTGTTTGATGTTCAATATCTTGCAATAACCTGTAATGGAAAAGAATCTGAAAAAGAACATATATTTGGATGCACATGTATCTAGTACCGACTGATGATACCTTATTTTGTTTTGTTCTTATTATTTAACAGAAGCTGTATTGTCATCTATCCTATTTTTCAGAACTAATTTTCAAATCACAGATTACCTTTAACCAAGAAACATGACCACTAATGGTTATTCAAATATTCAAAATAACATATCATAGGTTTTGAGAGACAGTGTGATGCACTGGAAGGCATTAGAACAAAACAAGCTTGGGTTTCAATTTCAGCCCTGCTATGATCTTACACCATTTCCTGCACCTCGGTCTCTCCACTCATATAATCATTATGAAGTAGTACTTGGGGTTGTTGAGAACACTAAATAAGTTGTATGAATCAATACAATGCAAACTGTCCGGCAAAAAAAAAAAAAAAAATGTTTACACCAATATTTGCTGAAATTCTGAAAGGTCTCCAGTAAGACTATTGCATTTCTGCTTGTATGTCTAAGAACCTCCTACTTCATCTTTCCATATTCAAACAGTTGGATCTACTTTGTTTTCCCCCCAGTAGGTTCTTGAAATGACATCCTGTATCATTGCTCTTGGTCATGACTCTACCCAAGCTCTCCAGTAACATATTCTACATATGGCAGAGCCTCTAATCATAAACCTTCACTGCTGCTCTCTCCCAACAGAATCTGAGAAATTAAAATTGAAGAAAACATTTTTACATTAAGCTAAAATCTCCTAATACCACCTGCTTCCCTCACATTACATTTCTGGTCCTATTGATGTTATGATCATATGTTTCATACCTAATTATCCATTGTCTATTAGATGGTAAAACACATGATGTCCAGGCATGCTTTTTGTTTTTAAACATAATGCAGCTTGGATGAAGAGGAGAGACAAGATCTTCAGTGTAAATACCATATAACCAAATCATTTTTTTTTTGTATAACTAAATGAAAACCAGGTCCTGAGTAAACTTTTCATTAACAGTATTGAGTGTTAAAATAAAATGTCACAATTTCTAAAATTTTCTGAGAGAAAATTTATTTGGAACATAACATTATGTATTTAGTTAAATTATCCATCAAGACATTTGAAGAAAGCTGTTACTGTAAATCATAGAAAAGTAAAAAGAAAGAGAAAAAGCAACTTGAAGTTAGAGAATATGTAAAGAAAAAGCTTATAAATAAGCACCAGTTTCCAGGTATGCAGACTTATTATATATTAATATATAATTCATATTAATTAACATGTTTCACTTATATAATAGATTACCTTTCTGGCTAGCCATTGCTGCCTAATACTAGAAAATTTAATTACCATGGCAACAGCAATTTTATGATTTGGCATATTGTTTCTATAGTTCAGGATGTTAGGAAGGACTTGACTGGGTGTGTCCAGCTTTGAGCGTCTTGTGGGGTTTCAGGCAAATGATAGGTGAAGGGTAGAGTACCTGGGGTGGTTTGGGGCTGTCTGGCTCCCAGACTTTGTGTTTTTCCATGTAGTCTCTCCATGCCCAGTTGAGGTTCCTCAGTGTCTTCAGGACAACAGAACTGCATACACAATGACTCACTGGCTCAAGTGTTATAGCTCACAAAGTAGAGGTCTCTTCACTTTTTCTGACTCAGCCTTGAAAGTCATGCATCATCACCCTGACTACATTCTGTCTATTACAAGATTCAAAAGGCGAGGAACTTGATTCGACCTCTTGTTAGGGATTCACGAGGAGGGCTTTGGGCATTTCCTCTTGACGGGGGAGAAGTAAGTTCTTAGAAGAAAATATAGAATGGAAATATTGTTGCAATCACCTGTGGGAAATACTGTCTGCTACATATACATAATATTTTTTAAATAAATGAATTTACAGAGAAGAAAAATATATACTTGGAATTCAAAGATATGATAACAAATATAAAATCTCATTAGATGATATGGAGAGTAACATTCAGAACACAAATTGAAAGTAAAGCAAGAAGACAAAAAGATGGAAGATCAGAGCTAAAGAACAATTAAAGGGGAAAATGATGAGGGCCAGAACAACAAAAAAAGAAAAAAATGGAAGAAAGGGCATATCAATAAAAAAAAATCACTAGAATAAACAGAATAGTATAGGATTGAAGAATGAAAGAGCCTGGTGTGTATCCTGAAATTTTAATAGAAATGTACAAACATAGAAGAACAATACCATGATTTTCAGAAATCTGGACAGACAAAAGTTCTACAAGCCCCCAGAGAAACACAGAATCATGAGTCTTATACAAAGATCAGGCATCAGAAATACTGCAGATTTCTTAACAGCGATACTAATATGAAGATGATAGAGTGTTGTATTCTGTATTATCAAGAAAAAAAAGAACTCAGCCTTGATTTCTTTGTCTAACAAGAAAGTGCATGTGTATTCAGTATTGGATTTCACATCAATATCAGAGTGAAAAACAGAAAACATACTAAAGATTGTGATGAAAAAAAAATCAGAGGCTAACAGCTATTTAATATAAGTAAACTTTGAATCTCAAACAGTCCCTTTCAAAACATGTAAGAAGGGTCTGGGAAATTGTCTTCAGAAAGATGAAACCTATTTTAGCCTTTGCAGCTTGAGAGGAAATTAAGGCAGTGGTAGAAGAGCTTATGGTTGAATTTAAGGGGAAAAAAGTACAGAAAGTAAAGAATTTAGACAATTTATATTTGTGAAGAAAGGAGAAAGTAGAATGGTGTCAAAGACATTGTGTTGGAAAGGAAAATTAACCATTGTGGGACTGGAGGATTAGAACCAAAATCAACTCTGTGTTTTTTAAGAATCTATCTTAATCATATTTACAAAGAAAGGTTGAAAATAAGATGCAAGGTAAGAAAATATTTTTCTCCTAGGTTATTTGGCCTAATTACTAAATTGATATTTAACAGGTTAACAAGAGAAAAACTAATTTAATTTTGGATGTACCGGGGAGTCCTAAAGATACCAGGTTCAAAGAAGTGACTGAAGCAAGCTGTTTTTATACCTTTTAGACAAACAATACTTTTTCAAGAACTGGCAAAAACAAAGGGGCTTGGGCTCTGGGTAGTACATTAATGAAGAAGTAGCAAGATTTGTGTATAAAGTCTTCTTAGTCCTGAATATAGAAAGCTGAGCTAATAACTGTGGAAAACAAAATTGGTTTAGAAGCTGAGTGGAAAGAATCAGCAAAGGGAGAAAAGAACTTAGATTAGAATGAGAATGAAAAAAAAAACAAAAAGGATCAAATTGAAGCACATTTCCCCACACCCCATTAACCCAGCCTCCCAATCCTAGGAATAGATCAGTCCAATAAATCTGGCTCTGCTTCATTTATCTGATGGGAAGTGTTAATCTTCTCTTTGAATAGATATAACTTAGACAGTATTTGTTTCATATGCTTTAATAGAAGCAGCATTTTCCCCAATGATTGTATACTCTCCTCCTTGCTGGGAAATCAGTGTATCTATTAAGCATGTGCTAAGTTGCTCAGTCATGTCTGACTCTTTGTGACCCCATAGATGGTAACCTGCCAGACTTCTCTGTCCATGGGATTTCCCAGGCAAGAATACTGGAGCAGGTTGCCATTTCCTACTTCAGAGGATCCTCCCAACTCAGGGGTTCAATCTGCGTCTCCTGAGTTTCCTGCATTGGCAGACAGATTCTTCACCACTATGCTGCCTGTGAAGCCCATATCTTAAGGGTATACCATAATATTTGGAGTTCAACAGAGGCTAACCTGTTTATTACTCACTGGAGTAGTGCTTAGGTACACATAGTACCGGTTCTGTTACCATAGAAAGGTTTAAGATTGCCTTTTTCAATTCATGATTTCCAAAGTTTGGGACTTAAGTCCTCAACACTGAAAACAACTTGGGGTGTTGATATAGAAGCTGATTTTTTTTTTTTTTATGATTTCTCATCCAATTCTACCACTTTTGTGATAGACCTTTATGGACAAAGGAGCTCAAGTTTGTAATTTTGTTAGTATTTAAGGTAGAGTTTTCTGGTGGCAGAAGAAGCTTAGTATCCGAGTTCAGAACATCCTAATCACTTAAGTGGGAAACTTTTATATAGCTTGTCGCTGCATAATAAAGACACTGTGTGTGTGTGTTCAGTCACTCAGTCGTGTCCAATCTGTAATGCCATGGACTGTAACCTGCCAGTCTTCTCTGTCCGTGGGATTTCCCAGGCAAGAATACTGGAGAGGTTGACATTTCCTCCCACAGGGGATTTTCCTGACCCAGGGATCCAACCTGTGTCTCTTGTGTCTTCTGCATTGGCAGACAGATTGAAAGACAGTGTGATTCAAAAGCAAGGTTGGAAAAGAAACACTAATTTCCTAGACCTAAGAATTCAATGTTACTAGTAATGTTTGTATCCAACTAATTATCTCTACTTTTCATGTACTGCTTTCTCTTAGTAAAAGCAGAACAGATTGTGGAATATTTGATACAGGTCTGAAGTTTGGCTTTGGCAACAATAACGATTAGTTTTATTATCTGACCAAGTTTGTGCATATTTTGAGGTCATCTGTGTAGAGTTTGGGGGTATTGGACAGTCTAATCAAGGGAGCAGCTGAGAAACCCCAAGTTGTACAAGGGTGACTTGGCATTTGGTGATCTGGCAAACATCTGTGCCAGACAAGGTAGTACTGGGCTCACTTTTCATCTCCTCGACAGGTTGGAAGACACCATCTATATAACTAAGCCAGAGTTTGGCTGTTGTGCTGCCCTGATATGTCACCCAGGAAAGGTCCAGTGGCAGGTCTGTTTTCAATACCAAGGAAAAAGTTTTCACCTATTGTCTTTATCAGGGCAAGGAACAGCCTTGAGTATCTGTAAAGGTTTTCCTGAGTCCAGATAACTCACTAGAAAGAGGCAGACGGCTGTTCTAGCCATGGAGAGCACACCCTGTTGTTCCCCATCTTCCATACTTAGTCCACTATGTATTCACATTGGCAGGAATTAAAACTAGTTCAGCTTCTTTTGTGCTATAGATGTTGATATCAGATTGATTATTTAACATGACCAGGAGTCAGTAAACTGACATAAAGGGGCATTTGGTTTGCCCCTGACCTGTTGAAAAAGAATTAATAAGAGCAAGATACAGGTTGAAAGAGAGCCCATAATAGAAGTGTTCAGTTCAGTTCAGTCTCTCAGTTGTGTCTGACTCTTTGCGACCCCATGAATCGCAGCACGCCATAGAGGGGGAATAGATGGAAACAAGCAACCTCTAGCCAGCCTTCTAATAAGTGATTCATTAATGTGGGTGGGGGGGCTGTTCATTAATAAGAAAAGGTACTTTTGCTTTGTTATGTTGTATTTATTTTTTGATTTATGTATGGGGAGACTTTAAAGGCAGGGAATAACTGAAAGTGAAGATTTTTCATCCCTGGATCTAGGGGAAAGTTGTCTGTTTCACAACACCATCTGCTTCTGGAGACTGGGAACTGGATCTGGAAAAGCTAACTTTAAGGTCACTTGTAGAGATGTTCTCCACACTGTCCTGGTGATGATGACCCGGCTATATTTTGGTGTGGCTTGTATGAATCCAAGGGGGATTTTTCTTGTTTTAATGGCAGAGTAAGTGATTAGCAGTAGCTCATAAGGTCCTTCCCAGCTGGCTGACAGTGCATGCTTTCCTCTAAAGACCTTGATTTACACCTGGTCTCCTAGCTGAAAGTGATGGCAAAGCTGACATAGGTGGAAATCATGCCCCTTTCACCTGTTGGCAACATGCTCCAAGTTACTAGTTAGTTCTTGTATTGAGCTAGTCCTAGCATCAGAATGTGCATGTAAATTCCCACAGTGTTCCCTTAACCTAATAATAGAAGGTTTAGTGATGCCAGTAGGCATAAAAAGGACTTTAGGAAAAATCTGTTAAGAAACTGGACAAATGACCAGAAGCATTACCCCTGACCCTTATAAAGTTCCAAAATATTCCAAATAGGTGACATAGATTAACCTCTTTGGAAATAATGTTTGGACACCAGATGCCACAGGGTCTAATTGGCATGAGAAATATGTTATAGGATGTATCTGAGAGGCAGAAGTTTGTCCTAAAATACCCACCGCAATTCCATTATTTTCATGGCAGTAGAGATGAAAAGGTTTGTCAAAATTAGGTAAGCCGAGAGTGAGGGGTATGGATGATTTTAATTTTAAGGCTTCAAAGGGGATTAATACCTCTGATACTCAGGAAATTGGCTCCATGTGGGATGAGGGCATCGGAGGTTTAGCAAGGGCAGCAAAATGAAGAATCCATTGGCTGTGGGGAACTCTGCTCAATNGAAAGCTGTGGTACATATACACAATGGGACACATTATTATTGAAGCTATTTTTTTCAGCCAAGTAATGATCCCTATGTTTCCTTTTTAGATCATATTACTCATTAAGTTATTTATGATCTGTGTAAGATGCTCTAAGCCATTCAGTGTTGACCTTAATTAAATCCCTTATGATTATACAGTGGAGGTAATGAATAGATTCAAGGGATTAGATCTGGTAGACAGATTATCTAAAGAACTATGGACAAAAGTTTGTTTCATTTTACAGGAGGCAGTGACCAAACCACACCAAAGAAAAATAAATGAAAAAATGAAAAGTGGTTTTTTGAGAAGGCTTTACACATAGCTGAGGAATGAAGAGAACTGACAAGCAAGGATGAGAGGGAAAGATATACCCAACTGAAAGCAGAGTTCCAGAGAATAGCAAGGACAGATAAAAAAGCCTTTTTATGTGAACAATGCAGAGAAATAGAAGAAAACAATAGTATGGGAAAAACTAAAAATCACTTCAAGAAAGTTGGAGATATCAAGGGAACATTTCTTGCAAGGATGGGCACAGTAAAGGACAGAAAAGGTATGAAACTAACAGAAGCAAAAGAGAGTAAGAAGAGGTGGTAAAAAATACACAGAGGAACAATATAAAAAAGTTCTTAATGACTGTGATAACCATGATGGTGTCATCACTCACCTACAGCCAGACATCCAGGAGTGTGAAGTCAAGTGGGCCTTAGGAAGCATTCCTACCAACAAAGCTAGTGGAGGTGATGGAATTCCAACTGAGATATTTCAAATCATAAAAGATGGTGTTGTTAATGTGCTGCACTCAATATTCAGCAAATTTGGAAAACTCAGCAATGCCCACAGGACTGGAAAAGGTCAGTTTTTTTCGTTCAAATCCCAAAGAAGCACAGTGCCAAAGAATGTTCAAACTACCAATGCACTCACTTCACATGCTGGTAAGGTTATGCCCCATATCCTTCAAGATAGGCTTCAGTGGTATGTGAACTGAGAATTTCCAGATGTACAAGCTGAATTTAGAAAAGGCAGAGGACCCTGAGATCAAATTGTTAACATTCATTACATCATACAGAAAGCCAGGGAATTCCAGACAAATATCTACTTCTGCTTCACTGACTAATCTAAGGATTTTGACTGTGTGGATCACAACAAACTGTGGAAAATTCTTAAAGAGATGGGAATACCTGACCACCTTACTTGTTTCCTGAGCAACCTGTATGTAAGTCAAGATGCAATAGTTAGTACCAGACATGGAACAATGGACTGATTCCAAATTGGGAAAGGAGTACATCAAGGCTGTATACTGTCACCTTGCTTATTTGATCATGTGAAATGCTGGGCTGGATGAAGCACAAGCTGGAATCAAGATGGCTGGGAGAAATATCAACAACCTCAGATATGCAGATGATACCACTCTAATGCAGAAAGTGAAGAGGAACTAAAGGCCCTCTTGATGAAAGTGAAAGAGGAGTGAAAAAGCTGCCTTAAAACTCAACATTCAAAAAACTAAGATCGTGACATCCAGTCCCATCACATCATGGCAAATAGAAAGAGGAAAAGTATAAGCAGTGACAGATTTTATTTTTTTGGATGTTGACTGCAGCCATGAAATTAAAATATATTTCCTCCTAGGAAGAAAACCTATGATAAACCTAGACAGCATATTAAAAACCGGAGATATCACTTTGCTGGCAAATGTCCATATAGACAGAGATATCGTTTTTCCAGTAGTCATGCATGGATGTGAGAGATGGATAGAGGAGTGAAAAAGCTGCCTTAAAACTCAACATTCAAAAAACTAAGATCGTGACATCCAGTCCCATCACATCATGGCAAATAGAAAGAGGAAAAGTATAAGCAGTGACAGATTTTATTTTTTTGGATGTTGACTGCAGCCATGAAATTAAAATATATTTCCTCCTAGGAAGAAAACCTATGATAAACCTAGACAGCATATTAAAAACCGGAGATATCACTTTGCTGGCAAATGTCCATATAGACAGAGATATCGTTTTTCCAGTAGTCATGCATGGATGTGAGAGATGGACATAAAGAAAGCTGAGTGCTGAAGAATTGATGCTTTTAAACTGTGGTGCTTGAGAAGATTCTTGAGAGTCTTTTGGATAGCAAGAAGATCAAACCAGTCAATCCTAAAGGAAATCAACCCTGAATATTCATTGGAAGGACTGATGCTGAAGCTGAAGCTCCAATATTTGACCACCTGATGCAAAGAGTGGACTTAATAGAAAAGACCCTTACGCTGGGAAACATAGAGGGCAGAAGGAGAAGGGGGAAGGAGAGGATGAGATGATTAGATAGCATCGCTGACTCAATGTACATGAATTTGTCAAACTCTGGAAGATAGTGAAGGACAGGGAAGGCTGTTGCATTGCAGTTCATGGGGTCACAAAGGTTGAACAGTACTTAGCAACTGAACAACAACAAAGATGCTAAAATGGTTTTGGCATATCAGAGAAACATCAGTTGTGAATTGCTAGTACTAGTTAGAATGACATGCTATATCTTACTTTCATTTTTGATGATAAATTTGGACAGTTATTTTTTTTAATCTTTGACAAATTGGTTTAGAGAACTCAATGCATATTTTGTTATGGCAATCTCATGGAGAAACTATCTCAAAACTTCCATCTGCTGGGCAAAACTTAGGAGTGAGAACTTATACACTATCATCTCTAAAGGGCATGGGGAGGGATGACAAAATGAACAACAAAATCCCAGCTGTGTTTCATAAATTACAGATTAAAATTATTGATATTGATGCATCTTAAGAAGACTAAATACTAACCAGCTGGATAACAAGAGTTACACATAATCTTTTCTAACTCCCACCTCCATCAGTTTATATTAAGGAGGTATGGCAAAATAGTAGTTGTTTAAAAATTCTTCCTAAGGACTTCCTTGGTGGTCCAGAAATTAAGGTTTTGCATTCCAGTGCAGGGGGTGTAGGTTTGATCCCTGATTGAGAAGATAATATTCTACATGCCACACATCCAAAACCCCGAACCAAAACAACAGTGTAACAAATTCATTAAGATTTTATAAATGGTTCNTCCCACCAACAGTGTAAGAGGGTTCCCTTTTCTCCACACCCTCTCCAGCATTTATTGCTTGTTGACTATTGGATCGCAGCCATTCTGACTGGTGTGAAATGATACCTCACTGTGGTTTTGATTTGCATTTCTCTGATAATGAGTGATGTTGAGCATCTTTTCATGTGTTTGTTAGCCATAAAAATCTTAAAGAAAATTCGATAGAAAAGTTTTTTGTGGCATCGTACATTTATAGTTGGAAATGTACTACTCAGGTGCAGGCTTCCAGAGGGACATCTTGATGTCCTTTCCTTCATCTTTTAATATGTAGTCTCCAGAAGAAAACAATAAACTCAAAAAGGATTACACAATTTTGAGCATGGGAATATCTCTCACTTAAGCTGTGGATTATGGAAAAGGATGATGAATGATGATGATGTTAATGATATGTGTGTGACAGAAGGGTGAGGTTGGACACATAGCACATAACCTCATGGATATCAAAAATGTCTGTCTTATAGAATTATGGACCTGGTTTACTAAAGCCTATATTCTTGTAGAATTATGGACGTGGTTTACTAAAGACTTGATAAAAGTTAATGCATACATAATAAGTAGTTATCTGGAATTTGAACCTAGGATAGATAATTATACATTACACTAAGGAAATGGCAACCCACTCCAGTGTTCTTGCCTGGAGAATTCCAGGGACAGAGGAGCCTAATGGGCTGCCGTCTATGGGGTCGCACAGAGTCGGACACGACTGAAGCAACTTAGCAGTAGCAGCATTCCATTCTTACACCAACTTTAAAGATTTAGTTCAGTTCAGTGCAGTCACACAATGGTGTCCTACTCTTTGTGACCCCATGTACTCCAGCATGCCAGGCCTCCCATCCATCACCAACTCCCGGAGTTTACTCAAACTCATGCCCATTGAGTTGGTGATGCCATCCAACCATCTCATCCTCCATAGTCCACTTCTCTTCCCCAATTCAATCTTTCCAAACATCAGGGTCTTTTCAAATGAATCAGCTCTTCAAATCAGGTGGCCAAAGTATTAGAGTTTCACCTTCAACATCAGTCGTTCCAATGAATGTTATATTCATTATACATATTCATATATTACATATTAATCCTGTGTATTGTGGAAGAGATTGGAAAAACTCTCTTGTCCTGACCAGTCAAGCACATAGATAGACCTCTGAATAGAAAATGGTCCCATTCAGGCAAAAACAAAACAATCCTTAAGAAAAAAAAAAAAAAAGTTAAGATAGGCTCAAGGATGTATCATACAATATGGGGAATATATTCAATATTCTGTAATAACTGTAAATGGAAAGTAACCTTTCAGTTCAGTCGTTCAGTTGTGCCCAAATCTTTGCACCCCCATGAATCACAGCAAGCCAGGCCTCCCTGTCCATCACCAACTCCCGGAGTTCACTCAGATCCACATCCATCTGTCAGTGATGCCATCCAGCCATCTCATCCTCGGTCGTCCCCTTCTCCGCCTGCCCCCAATCCCTCCCAGCATCCAGGGTCTTTTCCAATGAGTCAACTCTTTGCACAAGGTGGCCAAAGTGCTGGAGTTTCAGCTTTAGCATCATTCCTTCCAAAGAAATCCCAGGGCATCATCCAGAATGGACTGGTTGGATCTCCTTGCAGTCCAAGGGATTCTCAAGAGTGTTCTCCAACACCACAGTTCAAAAGCATCAATTCTTCGGCGCTCAGCTTCCTTCACAGTCCAAGTCTCACATCCATACATGACCACAGGAAAAACGATAGCCTTGACTAAACGGACCTTAGTTGGCAAAGTAATGTCTCTGTTTTTGAATATGCTATCTAGGTTGGCCATAACTTTTCTTCCAA
>SJXQ01005134.1:5340-15471 GCA_006408695.1 Aepyceros melampus | reverse complement strand
TTCTGTGTATTCTTGCCTCCTTTTCTTAATATCTTCTCCTTCCTTTAAAATTGTATAAAAAATTGAATTTTTTAAAAAGGAAAGAATTGTTCTTTTATTCACAAAGCTGTGGAATATTACAAATTATTTTACATTGAAAGTAATAAAACTTAGCCTTACTTTAAAAAAATGATCAGTTATAGAGGGCACTGAGATTAAAAATAAATTATGCCAAGTTAGCCATTTATTTTGCTTTTATTTTATATTCATTTGAATAGAGAATAAATATCTGCTGACTTATTTACTGACACAAATTGTGCTGTGCACATAGCATATTCAGGACATTGATAGAGAACATTAGTGATTGCCTTCAAGGAACTAACCATCCAGTGAAGGAGCTAAGAATGGATTTTAAATCTAGAATATGCTTTTTAAGAAAGAAATTTGCAAATGATGTGAAAAGAAGGGATTAATCTCCAATTTTTAAAACAGTTCATGTGGTTTAAAAAAAAAACAAAACAGCATAAGCAAAAATTGGGCCAAAGAGCTAAATAAACATTTCTCCAAAGAAAACACACAGATGGCTAAAAGTCACATGAAAAGATGTGTCAGGAGCATTTAACAAAAGGCTTCCTGTGTGCTGTTTTGGATCTCTCAGGAATTCTTGGTTCCTTATTAATTTCTGAATATTCAGGAGTTAAGAGGAGAGGCAAGCCTCTCCCGGGGGCTGAGGAATCCAGGCATTTCCTTCATTAATTTTTCTATATGGTGATAAGTACTCTCTTCTTTTTTATGAACCATATGGTAAAAGTGACTATTTTACAACCCTCTCTCTTTCATATGGATGACTTCATGTTTCCTTGTAAGTTTTGATTTATCTTTGCTGAAAATAGCTATCTTATAAGACAGTATAAATACCTACACAATGTTGAATAAAACACCTTTGCTCCATCAGAGTTTGGTCCCCATGTCTTGCTTTCTCTCTCTCTCTCTCTCTCTCTCTGCTTCTCTCTCTCTCATGCTATTTCTTTGGAGCACAGAGTTTCTCTGAATTCACTTTCCTGCCTGGGCTTCTAAGACCCTCTCGAGAAGGTGCTCTGCGCCTTCACCCCATCGAGAGGGCACCTGAGGCCTCTGTAAACAGTTCAAGCCCTGTGTCAGGGACTTTATTGTCTTTCTGTGTAAACCAAGAAATATCAGCCTCTTTCTCTCTCCTTTACTTTATCAGTTGAGTCTGGACCACCAGGTTCTGGTCCATTAAAGGACCTCAACAAGTGGCACCCGAACAGGGAATTGGTACACTTGTTAGATCAGATGGAGAGACCTCAAGGGCCTGTTGAGGCCAGTAAGTACTAAGACATGGGTCAAATGGCTGGAAAGCCCCATCACTTTTCTACTTTACTTCAGCACTTATTTAAAGTTCAGGGATTTTCAGTTTCACCTCAGTGAATAGGGGCTTGCCTTCAGATAGTGGTTGAATGCAACCCTTGGTTCCCTGAAGAAGGTAGTTTTGATTTAGAAATTTGGCACTGGCCCATAGAGAATGTTGAACATGCTGCCAGACAGGGAAAAAATATCCTGACAGATTTTTGGCCCCTGTGGGCTCATATTGAAGCCATGATTTTTCAATTACAAGTAATTCTAGCCCTCCTAACACTCAGCAACAGGCAGAACACTTATTACATGAATGTGAATTAGATGATGATACCTTACGAAAGACCCAATTAGGACAACATAAAATATTTCAGAATTTTCCTACAAGACCTGCCCTGGTTGCTCCAAGTGCTCCTCCCCTGCGCATTGACACAAATCCCAACATCTCTCCCTTGCTGGAACTGAATAATTCTGGCAACTACTCCTCTAAGATACCTTTTGATATTAAAACCAACAACAGTTTTCTGAATAACAATAATTTACCTACTCACTCTCCTTCATGACAGAGGCTCTCTGAATTGCTGGCTTTGCAATCAGAGGTCTCTGAAGCTGATGGTTTCTTTGCCATTCCAGTTTTAAGAAATCCTGACATTCAAGGGCACATAATGCTTCAGTATGAGAGTATTAACTTCTATCACATGCAATAATTTAAAAAAAGCTATAAGTATGTATGGGCCACATTCACCTTTTACTAAAGTACTTCTAAATTCTATAATATCCTCTATTGGAAATTTTACTCCCCATGATTGGCAAACTTTAATAAAAAGCTCTTCTTAAACCAGGAGAATATCTTCAGTGGATGATGTGGTTTCATGATATATCCAGAGAACATGCTAACAGAAATGCTCGAGCTGGCATGACACAAGCTCAAATTACTTTTGAAATGCTAACTGGCACAGGACAATTTGATGCTATAGAAGCTCAAATACAGTGCCCTCCCTTGTTACATGAACAATTAAAAACAGTAGCCCTTGAAGCTTGGGATCGAATTACTCAAGGGGAACCTACAGGTAGCTATACTAAAATATTACAGGGGCCCAATGAAACGTATGCTGATTTTTCAGGTAGATTACAAACTGCTATTTCCTGTACTGTAGTTGGAGAAGAAGCCAAAAGGCAACTAGAAAAATTACTTGCTTATGAAAATGTGAATCAAGAATGTCAAAAAGCTATAGCTCCAATTCGTGAGACAAGGACTATTATTGATTATTTGAAAGCTTGTCCAATCTAGGATCAGAAACTCAAAAAATGAAAATGCTAGCTGAAACAATGGTTGCTGCTTTAAGAAAGGGAAATGAAGGATACATTACATGTGGAGATAAGAACCATTTAAAAAGGGACTGCCTTAAGAAAGTTAATTAAAAAACCTCCAAAAATCTGCCTTCTTCCCCTAATTTGGAAACTTTAGCTGAACAAATTATGGCTTGTTTCAAAGTATTAGATCATGAAGATGGTTTCAAAGTATTACCCACAGTATCAGGTCTGGAATTGTAACTTCAGTGATTGTCTTGATAATTATATTTGTTGTTTACTGTCGCCTTTCTATAAGGTTGGTTAATACTAACCAAACTCTTTGGTCAGGACTTTTTTTTTTTTTTTTTTTAACAAATATAATAAAATAGGGGGAATTGTCAAGAAGCATTTAACAGAAGGCTTCCTGTGTGCTGTTTTGGATCTCTCAGGAATTCTCGGTTCCTTATTAATTCCTGAATTAAGAGGAGAGGAAAGCCTCTCCCGGAGGCTGAGGAATCCAAGCATTTCCTTCATTAGTTTTTGTATACGGTGATAAGTACCCTCTTCCTTTTTATGAACCATATGGTAAAAGTGATTATTTGCAACCCTCTCTCTTTTATATGGATGACCTCATGTTTCCTTGTAAGTTTTGATTTTATCTCTGATGAAAATAGCTATCTTGTAAGACAGTATAAAAACCTACACAATGTTGAATAAAACACCTTTGCTCCATCAGAGCTTTGGTCCCCGTGTCTTGCTTTCTCTCTCTCCCTCTCTCTCTCTCTCAGGCTATTTCTTTGGAGCACAGAGGCTCTCTGAGTTCACTTTCCTGCCCGGGCTTCTAAGACCCTCTTGGGAAGGTGCTCTGTGCCTTCACTCCATTGAGAGGGCACCTGAGGCCTCCGTGAACAGAGCAAGCCCTATGTCAGGGACTGTATTGGGTTTCTGCATAAACCAAGGAATATCAGCCTCTTTCTCTCTCTTTTACCTTCTTATTGGTTGACTTCAGACCCCAGGTTCTGGCCCATTAAAGGACCTCAACAAAGATGCCCAGCATCTCTAATTATTAGAGAAATGCAAATCAAAACTACAATCAGATTTCACCTCACACCAGTTAGAATGGCCATCATCAAAAAGTCTACAATCAATAATTGAGGAGAGGGTGTGGAGGCAAAGGAACCCTTCTACACTGTTGGTCAGAATATTAATTGGTAAAATCACTATGGAGAACAGTTTTCTTGTTGCTGTTTGGTCCCTCAAGGTGTCTGACTCTTTGAGTCCATGGACTGCAGCATACCAGGCTTCCCTCTCCTTCACTATCTCCTGCAGCTTGCTCAAACTCATGCCCATTGGGTGTATGATGCCATCCAACCATCTCATCCCCTGTCAGCCCCTTCTCCTGCCCTCAGTCTTTCCCAAAATCAGGGTCTTTCCCAATGAGTTTGCTCTTTGCATCAGGTGGCCAAAGTATTGGAGCTTCAACTTCAATATCAGTCCTTCCAGTGACTATTCAGGGTTGATTTCCTTTAGGTCTGACTAGTTTGAACTCCTTGCTGTCAAAGGACCTCTCAGGAGTCTTCTCCAGCACCACAGTGTGAAAGTCCTCCTCAGACAACCATTTTGCCTTGTTTCATTTCTTTTTCTTGGGAATGGTTTTGGTCACCGCCTCTTGTAGAATGTTACAAACCTCTGTCCATAGTTCTTCAGGCCCTCTATCAAATATAATTCCTTCAATCTACATGTTACTTTCACTATATAATCATAAGGGACTTAATTTAGGTCATACCTAAATTGTCTAGGGGTTTTCCCTAGTTTCTTCAATTTACATCTGAATTTTGCAATAAGGAGTTCATGATCTAAGCCACAGTCAGCTCCACATCTTGTTTTTACTGACTGTAGAGAGCTTTTCCATCTTTGGCTACAAAGAATATAATCAATCTGATTTCAGTATTGATATCTGGTGACCGAGGATGAGATGGCTGGATGGCATCATGGACTCAATGGACGTGAGTCTGAGCGAACTCCAGGAGTTGATGATGGACAGGGAGGCCTGGCATGCTGCGATTCATGGGGTCGCAAAGAGTCAGACACGACTGAGTGACTGAACTGAACTGAACTGATGTCCCTGTGTAGAGTCGTCTCTTGTGTTGTTGGAAGAGGGTGTTTGCTATGATCAGTATGTTCTCTTGGCAAAACTCTTAGCCTTTACCCTGCTTCATTTTGTACTCCAAGGTCAAACTTGCCTGTTATTCCAGGTATCTCTTGACTTCCTACTTATGACCGAGGATGAGATGGCTGGATGGCATCATGGACTCAATGGACGTGAGTCTGAGCGAACTCCAGGAGTTGATGATGGACAGGGAGGCCTGGCATGCGCGATTCATGGGGTCGCAAAGAGTCAGACACGACTGAGTGACTGAACTGAACTGAACTGATGTCCCTGTGTAGAGTCGTCTCTTGTGTTGTTGGAAGAGGGTGTTTGCTATGATCAGTATGTTCTCTTGGCAAAACTCTTAGCCTTTACCCTGCTTCATTTTGTACTCCAAGGTCAAACTTGCCTGTTATTCCAGGTATCTCTTGACTTCCTACTTTTGCATTCCAGTCCTCTATGATGGAAAGGACAACTTTTTTTTTTTTTTGAATTAGTCCTAGAAGATCTTGTAGGCCATCATAGAACCATTTAAGTTTATCTTCTTTGGCATCAGTGGTTGGGGCACAGACTTAGAGTCTTGTGATGTTGAATGGTTTGCCTTGGAAACAAACTGAGATCAATCTGTCATTTTTGAGATTGCACCCAATACTGCATTTCAAACTTTTTTGTTGACTATGAGGTCTACTGTATTTCTTCTAAGGGATTCTTGTCCACAGGAGTAGATACAATGGTCACCTGAATTAAATTTGCCAATTTCAGTCCATTTTACTTCACTGATTCTTAAAATATCAATGTCTACTCTTGCCATCTCCTATTTGATCACTTCCAATTATCTCCCTCAATTCATGGATCTAACATTTGAAGTTCCAATGCAATATTGTTCTTTATAGCATCGGACTTTAACTACCAGACAATTCCACAACTGGGCATAGTTTCTGCCTTGAATCAGCCTCTTCATTTCTTCTGGAGCTCTTTCTCTGCTCTTATCCAGTAGAATATTGGACATCTACTGGCCTCGAGGGGTTCATCTTTCAGTTGTCATATCTTTTTGTATTTTCATACTGTTCATGGGGAGAACAGTAAGGAGGTGTCTTAATAAACTGAATATAGAGCTACCATATGATCCAGTAATCCCCCTCCTGGGCATATATCTAGGGAAGCCATAGTTCAAAAGGATATATGCACCCCAATATTCATTGCAGCACTGTTTACAATACCAAGATATAGAAGAAACCTAAATGTCCACTATAGAACAATGGATAAAGAAAATGTGGTACATATATACAATAAAATATTACTCAGCCATTAAAATGAATGAAATAATATCACTTGCAAAAAGGCAAAATGGTTGTCTGAGGAGGCCTTACAAATAGGTGAGAAAAGAAGAAAAGATAAAGGGAAAGGAGAAAATAAAATATATCATTTGAATGCAGAGTTCCAAAGAAGAGCAAGGAGAGCTAAGAAAGCCTTCCTCAGTGATCAATGCAAAGAAACAGAGGAAAACAAAAGAATGGGAAAGACTAGAGATCTCTTCAAGAAAATGAGAGATACCAAAAGAACATTATATGAAAAGATGGGCTCAATGAAGGAGAGAAATGGTATGACTAACACAAGCTGACAATATTAAGAAGAGGTGGAAAAAATACACAGAAGAGCTATACAAAAAGATCTTCATGACCCAGATAACCACGATAGTGTGATCACTCACCTAGAGCCAGACATCCTAGAATGTGAAGTTGAGTTGGCTTTAGGAAGCATCACTATGAACAAAGCTAGTGGAGGTGATGGAATTCTAGTTGAGCTACTTCAAATCCTAAGAGATGATGTTGTGAAAGTGCTACATTCAATATGCCAGCAAATTTGGAAAACTCACCACTGGCCACAGGACTGGAAAAGGTCACTTTTCATTCCAATCCCAAAGAGGCAACACTAAAGAATGTTCAAACTATCACACAATTGCACACATCTCACATGCTAGCAAAAAAATGCTCAAAATTCTCCAAGCCAGGCTTCAACAGTACGTGAACTGTGAACTTCCAGATGTTCAAGCTGGATTTACAAAAGGCAGAGGAACCAGAGATCAAATTGCCAACATCCATTGGATCATCGAAAAAGCAAGAAAGTTCCAGAAAAAAAACATCTACTTTTGCTTTATTGATTATGCCAAAGCCTTTGACTGTGTGGATCACAACAAACTGTGAAAAATTCTGAAAGAGCT
Source organism: Aepyceros melampus (assembly GCA_006408695.1). Taxonomy (NCBI): domain Eukaryota; kingdom Metazoa; phylum Chordata; class Mammalia; order Artiodactyla; family Bovidae; genus Aepyceros; species Aepyceros melampus. Next base: position 8,455 of record SJXQ01005134.1, on the reverse strand, counting down.
GGGAATACCAGACCATCTGACCTGTCTCCTGAGAAATCTGTATGCAGGTAAGAAGCAACAGTTAGAACAGGACATGGAACAATAGACTGGTTTCCAATTGGGAAACGAGTATGTCAAGGTCGTATATTGTCACCCTACTTATTTAACTTATATGCAGAGTACATCATGAGAAATGCTGGGCTGAATGAAGCAGAAGCTGGAATCAACATTGTTGGGAGAAATATCAGTAACCTCAGATATGCAGATGACACCACCCTTATGGCAGAAAGTGAAGAACTAAAGAGCTTCTTGATGAAAGTGGAAAAGAAGAGAGAGAAAGCTGGCTTAAAACTCAACATTCAGGAAACTAAGATCATGGCATCTGGTCCCATCACTTCATGGCAAATAGATGGGAAACAATAGAAACAGTGATAAACTTTAGTTTTTTGGAGTCCAAAATCACTGCAAATGGTGATTGCAACCATGAAATTAAAAGCCCTTGCTCCTTGGAAGAAAAATTATGACCAACCTAGATAGCATATTCAAAAGCAGAGACATTATTTTGCCAACAAAAGTCTGTCTAATTTTTCTAGTAGTCATGTGTGTATGTGAGTGTTGGACTGTGAAGAAAGCTGAGCGCCGAAGAATTGATGCTTTTGAACTGTGATGTTGGGGAAGACTCTTGAGAGTCCTTTGGACTGCAAGGAGATCAAATCAGTTAATCCTAAAGGAAATCAGTCCTGAATATTCATTGGAAAGATTGATGCTGAAGCTGAAATTCCAATACTTTGGCCACCTGATACGAAGAACTGACTCACTGGAAAAGACCCTGATGCTGGGAAAGATTGATGGCCTGAGGAGAAGGGGACAACAGAGGTTGAGATGGTTGGATGGCATCACTGACTTGATGGACATGAGTTTGAGTAACCTCCAGGAGTTACTGATGGACAGGGAAGCCTGGCATGATGCAGTCTGTGGGGTCACAAAGAGTCAGACGTGACTGAGCGACTGAACTGAACTGAATTGAACTGCCCTGGTGGCTGAGAAGGTAAAGCGTCTGCCTACAATGCAGGAGACCCGGGTTTGATCCCTGGTTGGGAAGATACTCTGAAGAAGGAAATGGCAACCCACTCCAGTACTCTTGCCTGGAAAACCACATGGATTGAGGAACCTGGTAGGCTACAGTCCACAGGGTCGCAAAGAGTCAGACACAACTGAATGACTTCACTTTGGGCTTCCCTGATGGCTCAAACGGTAAAGAGTCTGCCTACAATGCAGGAGACCTGGGTTCGATTCCTAAGTTGGGAAGATCCCCTGGAGAAGGAAATGGCAGCCCACTCCAGTATTTTTGCCTGGGAAATCCCATGGACAGAGGAGCCTGGCGGGCTACAGTCCGTGGGGTCACAAAGAGTCAGACACGACTGAGAGACTACCACAAAACATGGATGGACCTGGACCTTATCATGATAAATGAAGTAACTCAGACATGCTCAGTCGTATCCAACTCTTTGCGACCTCATAGACTGTAGCTCACCAGGTTTCTCTGTCCTTGGGATTTTTCAGGCAACAGTACTGGAGTGGGTTACCATTCCCTCTTCCAGGGGATCTTCCTGACCCAGGAATCAACCCATATCTCCTGTGTCTCCATCATCAGGCAGATTCTTTACCACTGAGTCACTTAGGTATCCCAGTAAGTCAGACAGAGAAATAAAAATATCATATAATATCATTTATATGCACAATCTTAAAAAATGATACAGATGAACTTATTTACAAAACAGAAGCAAACTCACAGACTTAAAGAATGAACTTATAGTTACTAGCTGGAAAAATGGGAGGGAGGGATAGATTGGGAGTTTGAGATTGACATGTACACATTACTATATTTAAAACAGATAAACAACAGGGACCAAATCTGCTCAGTATTCTCTAATAACCTAAATGGGAAAAGAATTTTAAAAAAGAATAGATACCTGTATATGTAAAAAATAAACAATGCCTAAAGAAAGTTATAAAACCTGTTTTCTGAGAACTCAGAGCACACTACTACTTGTAGTTAAGAGGCTCATTGAGAAGGTGGCTCTTAGCATTGCTCCAATTCACAGGTCAGATAGCACACATCAAGCTTGGGAACAGGCGTTTCAGATAGGTTAGGGGATTTGTTGAAGGTAACAAGTTGGAAGTGCATCAAAATCAGGCTAAGAAAAGTAGAATGAGAAATATTTAAAATATTTAACATCTAAATATTTATAATTCAGATGTCACTCCAAATCACTGTCCCAACAGCTAGAAGGATCTTTTAGAAACAAAGATCTGACAATGCCACTCTTTATTTTTTTTCTTCTGATCTTTGGCAAAAAGTCCCTAAATCTTCACACCTACAAGACTTTGCATGACCTGATTCTTCCTTTCATTCTATGAAAATTCGAATCTGCTTTCCCTACTTCCCCAGATGGGTTCTTGTGGGTACCTTATTTCCCACATCCAGGTCTTTGAATAACCTTTATTTCTACTTGGAATATTCTTCCCACTAAACTTCGACTGACTTACTGGTATCCATGCTTCAAAGCTTAGCTAAAATATCACTTTCTTGATATTCTTGATCAGGTCTGATATAAACCTTGTCACCTACTCTCTTAGCAAAAGGCCTTCATAATAATCTTAGCACAGTTTGTAATAATTAAATGATCTCTTGATAAGGACTAATATACTGAGCAATCATTGGGCACCAGGTACTATACTAACTGTTTAATGAAAGCTGTTAAATGGATGGATAAAGGGAGGAATAAATTAATCAGTATTGTTAGCCAAGAAAAAATGAATACCTCAGATGTCATCAAGTTTTAAGTGCATAGTTCTTTTTAATTTTCAAATTAAAATAGTCTGTGTCCATTTGACAGCTGTAAGTTCTGGCTTGTCCTTCAAATATATGGGTTCCTCAGGAAATTCTAATGTGTTCCATAAGCTGTTTCTTGGTGTTACCCAGGAGAAAACTCATTATCATGAGATATTTGGATAATGAGGGTTAAAATTTATGGAACAATGTTCCTGAGACTGTTTACACATATTTTATATATATATATATATATATATATATATATATATATATATATCCCTATATGAAATATCTGTGTAT
>SJXQ01005133.1:132237-152969 GCA_006408695.1 Aepyceros melampus | reverse complement strand
ATGGCATCACTGACTTGATGGATGTGAGTCTGAGTGAACTCTGGGAGTTGCTGATGGACAGGGAGGCCTGGCGTACTGCGATTCATGGGATCGCAAAGAGTGGGACACGACTGAGCGACTGAACTGAACTGAATATACCTTTTGGGCTTCTCAGGTGACACTAGTGGTAAAGAACCCGCTTGCCAATTCAGGAGACATAGGAGACGGGCTGGATCCCTGGGTCAGGAAGATCCCCTAGAGAAGGGAACAGCAACACACTCCAGTGTTCTTGCCTGGATAATTCCATGGACAGAGAAGCCTGGCAGGCTACAAACAGTCAGACATGATTGGGCAACTAACATTTTTACTATATCTTTTATATTATATAACTCTAGATTTTACTGATTGAGGACTTTTATAATACAGGACACATTAAAATACACAGAAAACTAAGAGATTAAAAATATATTCTTAGGTCAGACAGCCTGCAAACAAACAGTTTTGGATTTGACATCTGGTTTTGAACGTTATGGGCTTCCCTGGTGACTCAGAGGTTAAAACGTCTGCCTGGAATGCGGGGAACCCGGGTTTGATCTCTGGGTCGGGAAGATCCCCTGGAGAAGGAAATGGCAACCTACTCCAGTACTCTTGCCTGGAAAATCCCATGGACATGGACGGAAGAGCTTGGTAGGCTACAGTCCATGAGGTCGCAAAGAGATGGACACGACTAAGGGACTTCACTTTCACTTTTCACTTTCACGCATTGGAGAAGGAAATGGCAACCCACTCCAGTGTTCTTGCCTGGAGAATCCCAGGGACTGCAGACCCTGATTGGCTGCCATCTATGGGGTCAAGCAGAGTCGGACACGACTGACACGACTTAGCAGCAGCAGCAGCAGCATTATCTGTATGGTTTGGGGCAGGGTATTTAACTGCTGTGACCTTCAATTTTCTCCCATTTTCAGAGTTTCTCTTGGCTACAGTCCATGAGGTCGCAAAGAGATGGACACGACTAAGGGACTTCACTTTCACTTTTCACTTTCACGCATTGGAGAAGGAAATGGCAACCCACTCCAGTGTTCTTGCCTGGAGAATCCCAGGGACTGCAGACCCTGATTGGCTGCCATCTATGGGGTCAAGCAGAGTCGGACACGACTGACACGACTTAGCAGCAGCAGCAGCAGCATTATCTGTATGGTTTGGGGCAGGGTATTTAACTGCTGTGACCTTCAATTTTCTCCCATTTTCAGAGTTTCTCTGCCAGGAGGACTGCATAAAATCAGTATGCAAAGTCTATATAACTTGTGATATAGAAAGCTAACTTTCTCTATAAATCCAACACTCACCGGAAAACCAAATCTTGACAATTACAATAGAACAATAACGTAGGTAATCATTTTTGCCTTATACTAAAAGTAGATACAATTCACAAACTAAAAATGGTATTTGAATGATAATTAATATATCACTAAAAACTATGATCATTTTAATTACTAATAAATGATATTCATAGACAAATTATTTTTTATGTTAATCCATTTCCTCCTGTAAGTGTTTAGGAAAAAAACTTCTGGTTAAACCCTGCAAATGTTACCAGATGTACACATAGCTATATCGTTTTTCCAGTAGTCTTGAGAGTTGAACCATAATTCTTTGGCTGAGTGCCCAAGAATTGCTGCTTTTGAATTGAGGTGCTAGAGAAAACTTTTGAAAGTCCCTTGGACAACAAAGAAATCAAAGTAGTCAATCCTAAAGGAAATCAACTGAATATTCATTGGAAGGACTGATGCTGAAGCTGAAGCTGAAGCTTCAATACTTTGGCAACCTGATGTGAAGAGCCGCATCTTTTTCATTGAAAAAGACTGATGCTGGTTCTTTTCCTGATCCCTGATGCCAGGAAAGATTGAGGGGGAGAAGAGGGTGACAGAGGATGAGATGGTTAGAAGGCATCACTGATTCAATGAACATAAATTTGAACAAACTCCAGGAGATAGTGAAGGACAGGGAAGCCTGGCATGCTGCAGTCCATGGGGTTGCAAGAAGTCAGATACGACTTAGCAACTGAGCAACATCTCTTTTACCTATGGTTGAAATCAGTTGATATGATAAACTAGTCCCCTACTCACACTTAAAAGTCACTCCTAACAATTACATCTTTATATGTCAAACATAAATTGGGCATACACTTGTAAACCAACTTATTTGTCAACCTAAACAAATAAATAAACAAAGGTCCAGCTGGATTTACTTTTTTATAAAACACATAATCTTTGCAATTACGTTTCAAATTTTATTTAAAACTGATCAATTTTCAAAAGTCTAATTAACAGCCTGATTATTGGGCATATATCTCTTGAACAACATGATGTCTTCTCTTAAATGCTATGTCCCCTTCCTAGTACTATCAGTGGCAATTCACACCACCATCTTAGCAGCCAATACCTGAGCTTTGATCTGACAGGTTCCTGGACATCCTTTGTCACCTTACAAATATCATTACTTACACACAGAATATGGGGTTAATGTTTTGTATGACACATGCCTATCCCAAGCTTTGCAAAAAAGTTTTCCAGGTCAGCCCTACTATGGAGTCTAATGCCTTGTTGTTTCATAGGGACTAATTCATGTCTAAAGGGGGTGGGGTATGAAGGTATCAGAAAACAGTCAAATTTAGGTATTTTGAAGTGAAAATACACTAGCTTTCTCAGTACAGTAAAATATCCCAATTTGTAGGAAAGTTTAGCTTAACTTATGGATAAAATTAATTTAAATCGTATTTGAAGACAAATGCTTTCCAGTAAACAGCAATTTACCCAATAAGAACTTGAGTAGAGTGGGAGGTACATTATGTTTTAGCTAATCTTATTTATTAAAATGAGCTAATGGGACAGAAATTTAATCCCTAAGAAGGTATTGGATCTGTCCCAGGCCAGGAAAAAGTAAACACGTTTGTTCTGCTTCCCCCTTCCTCTGAAACTGCAGTTTTTTCTTTGTGTGTTAATTTTCTTCCATAATGGCCTTATATTGGTCCATATACTCTCATTTGTGGCATTTTAAAATTCTGTTCACTCCTCCCCAAACCTTCAGTTTCTATGACTTGGCATTTTCATAATTCTTCACTCATATTTATATATTAGCAGAAATTAACTTTCCTCAAGCTCTACCTGACATCCCTTTTTCCACCACTAAAGTGGGCATTCTATAAGATTAGGTCACCCCATATTTCATCCCTCTCTTCACTCTCTCATTGGTTTCATCAGCCACACATGCTCATCTGATATGGTAATGTAATGGTTATCACTGGCCTTAACCTCTGAGATAAACTGTGCATTTCTAATTACATCCTGCATAGTTAGTGGCCTCTGAGTATCCCAGTGGAACAGCCATCTCAAAGACTGAAGTCCAAACCAATGAACCTTACAGCCTTAAAATAATTCTCCTGATATTATGTCTGCTTATTGTAGCATAGCTTCTTTTTTTTTTTTTTCTGTTAGCCAGCCACTAAGCAGAAAATTTTTAAATTATCCTTGATCCCTCTGTCATCCCAATTCTGGCCTTTGGTCATTTGCCCAGACTTACATTCCTTCTAACACAATAGTTTTCATATTCAGCTTTTCTCTTTGTTCCAATGCCATCATCCTCTATGAAGTTTATATTATATCATTATTCTGCTTACTAATTTTTCTGTTTCTACCTGCCCCAGGAAATTACTTCCTATTTATATCTACCAGACTTTTCCTATTGCTTGCAAAATGAAATGTAATCATTCAAAATCCTTTAGAAAATGCACCAATCCTGTATCCTGAAGCTTATCTTTATATACACAGATGATCCTCAACTAAATTCACAGTGGGGGAAGGAGAGGGTAGGATGGGCTGAGAGGAGCACTCATATATATATATATATATATATATATATATATATATATATACGATCCTGTGTGTAAAACAGATAGCTATTTTGTTATCTGTTTTACATATCTATTTTATACATCTGTTTTACATAGGGAAGCTGCTATGTATACTTATAGCTGGGTAATGTTGTTATACAGTAGAAACCAATACAACATTGTAAAGCAATTATTAAAAAAAAAATTAAATGAACTTGGTGTTCTTTGGAAGGAATGATGCTAAAGCTGAAACTCCAGTACTTTGGCCACCTCATGCAAAGAGTTGACTCATTGGAAAAGACTCTGATGCTGGGAGGGATTGGGGGCAGGAGGAGAAGGGGACAACAGAGGATGAGATGTCTGGATGGCATCACTGACTCGATGGACGTGAGTCTGAGTGAACTCCGGGAGTTGGTGATGGACAGGGAGGCCTGGCGTGCTGCGATTCATGGGGTCGCAAGAGTCGGACACAACTGAGCGGCTGAAATGAACTGAACTAAAGAAAAAGACTGTTTTTCAGACTCTGTCTTTGCCATTGCCAAACAAATGTCTGGGATTTTCTTTTCCCAAAACCCAAACCCTACCTCTACGTAATGGTCAGCTTAAATACCCGTTTCTTCAGATTACCTTCTTTTATTCCATTCCCAGATGAGCTGGAGTTTTGTCTTCTCCCTGCCCCAAACTCCTATCTCAAGTTCTGTCTGTGAATTCCAGCATTTGAGGGCACCGACTAGTGAACACTGAATACCACACCACAATGAAATGTCAGCAATAACTGATAAAGACCATTTAATAAAAGATGTCTGGAAATACTGCTTTTGTGCTTATTCCAAGCCAAACTCTATGCCAGTTTTCTTTACACTTAAATTGCCTAGCAAATAGTATGTATGTTTCTGATTTCCCAATGATCAAATTCCAAATAAATCAAATTTATGTTAGTGTTTATTATAATATTATAAGATTTTAATTAAAATATATATGATCACTTGTTCTTTTGTATGGTTTGTAAACTAATAGCTATGTATTTATTTTTTACTTCTTCTTGAGTGGTATGTCATATTTTTAGCCATATTTTCTTGCTTTAAAAAAAACAGGAAAAAATGATGTAATTGAAGGATACTTTCATTATATTATTCAAATTATTCCTCTGAACCAAAACATGTGCTTATCCTTAAATTTCCCATATGAAATATATTTCTATAAGTCTATAGCTTTAATCAGAAGTTACAGAATGAAGAACTCCCTGAGAATTAAGTAGTCCTATGCTGTGGTATTCTCTTTATGATGACATATAGATATTATATAAAAATAAAAACCCTAAATGCGAGTAGAAAATGTATAAAATAGCTCCTACTCTTTTTTAGAGTCCCTTAAAAAGTCTAATTTAAAACTGTTTCTTAGCTTCTTAGTATTTTTTAATCAAGTGATTTTTTAAAATTTTACTCTCAGCATTCAATTCTTTAAGGAAAGCAAAAGAACTGCAGAAGTCATGTCAACCAAAATGTATTCTAGTACCATTTATTCCAATATAAGATTCACTAAGTTGAGTCTCTTCTTAACTGTTCCCAGGGACAGACTACAGGCCATTAGGTGATCACGCTGATGGATGGTCCCATGACATAGGCAGTGAACACAACTTTATTTTGAAGCTCAGTTAAATGACTATCAGTTGCGAAGGGCTTTATATTTGATGATATACTTTCAACTGACCAATCTGAAATTTTGAGAAGAAGGAAGGTGACTGATTTCTCCTTGTCTAAATGCATGGCTAACTAAAGGTGTATTCAGATTTGGAGTTTCCACTCCAAAATAATTCTTCCCTCATTGCTAACATCATCTTCTCATCACACTGCTTATTCTCAGGTCATCCATTTTATCTCTCTTGTTGCTGATAATGCAAGTCACTTCCCCTGTGTTTCTCATTGCTCAGTAGATCTCAGTAAACCTTCATCTTCTTTGTTCATTCTAACCTGCTGATGCCATGTAGTTTTTTGCATTATTGCTCCAGTTTGAGGATGTGATTTAAGGTTCAGAATGAATATCCAAGCACATTATTGTATCTAGAATTCTGCAAAATGTCTACACTTTATGGATGTGTTGGAATGCGCCGATGATACTCATTTTTGTATATAATGATACCTCACTGAATTTTGAAAAATAAAGAACATCAAGGCACTGACGTATAAGTAATATTCATTAGATAACAGGCATTTTGTAAACAATTTTGATTACAAAATTTATTTTGATACTCAAAACAACCAGAGACATGGGTACCGTAATCTAAATTTAACAAGAGGAAACAATCTCATCCAGCAAAAGATCTTTCTTAAATTCTTGTAGCAGGAAATGAGAAAACGGCCTTGAACCCATGACCAATTCCCATGTTTACACTCCTTCTACAATATTCAAGGCCTGAATGAATGATTCAAGGATTTTAAGTGGCATTAAAAAAAATGCTTTCTCACAATATAGCTACACATTCACCCGTCCTTATCAGTCACCAGCGAAATGAGAACAAAACTGTTTTCACAAGAAGTGTAAGCCCTAACAGGGAGTAGACTGAGGGGCTGTGGATATGGGCTTTGGTTTTTGTGCCTTTCCTTGCAGAAGCCACTGAGAGCTTAGCTACATCTCCAGAGAATCAACATGACAGCTCATCTGTCCCTATGCCCAGTAGCACACATCAAATCAAAGAGCTTTGGGATTACCTGTTTCAAACTTTTTTTGCCTTGGCCTGCAAAGATACCTTAGTAGTATACAAAGTAAAGTCAGTTCAGAAGCTCTATAGATAAGAAACACTTGGAAAGCTGGAGTCAAATTTAGTACCAAGCAAATATTTTCTCCAAATACATTATACTAATTCCAAAAAATACCTTCCACATAGCAGAAAGATACATTCTGAGAAATGGAAACATAAATGACATACAAATTCTGTATTTAAGAACTTCCAACTTAATGGAAAAGGGAAAACTTGTACTTATTAAATAAGACTAGGAGAGAATTAAGACCTGGTCATAAACAGTACACTGCAGGTACTATGGGTATTCAAAAGAGAAAAATCACTGGTCATCTGTTTAAAGAAACTACAATTATTAAAGAAACTCAAAGACAGCACTTGCTGAGGACTTCCTGAGGTTGCCTTTTACTCACGGTACAACCATTAATTTATGAACATACGTTCTGCTTTCTGAGCTTGTCCTTATGCATACAAAGAGAATTAGGCACAACCACAGTCCTCAAGAAAATAAGGACTAGGAAAGACAATCAATAGTGTTTCTAAAACAGACTTAGAAAAAGCCTTCCTAAGGCACACAAAGGAGAGAATGCTCAAGTCTTCCTTGGGGGAAGGAGAGGTGGGCAGGGTTCACAGAGTCAGTTAATTTATACCTTCCCTACACAACTGCAAAAATTTGTCTGGCCTAGACAGTTCAGTTCAGTTGTTCAGTCGTGTCCAACTCTTTGCAACCACATGAACTGCAGCACACCAGGCCTCCCTGTCCATCACCAACTCCCAGAGCCTACCCAACTCATGTCCATTGAATCAGTGATGCCATCCAACCATCACATCATCTGTTGTCCCCTTCTCCTCCTGCCTTCAATCTTTCCCAGCATCAGGCTCTTTTCAAATGACTCAGTTCCTCGCATCAGATGGCAAAGAATTGCAGTTTCAGCTTCAACATCAGTCCTTCCAAGGAACACTCAGGACTGATCTCCTTTAGGTGGGACTGGCTGGATCTCCTTGCAGTCCAAGGGACTCTCAAGAGTCTTCTCCAATACCACAGTTCAAAAGCATCAATTCTTCAGGGCTCAGCTTTCTTTAGTGTCCAACTCTCACATCCATACGTGACCACTGGAAAAACAATAGCCTTGACTAGACAGACTTTTGTTGTCAAAGTAATGTCTCTGCTTTTTAATATGTTGTCTAGGTTGGTCATAACTTTCCTTCCAAGGAGTAAGCATCTTTTAATTTCATGGCTGCAATCACCATCTGTAGTGATTTTGGAACCCAGGAAAATAAAGTCAGCCACTGTTTCCCCATCTATTTGCCATGAAGTGATGGGACCAGATGCCATGATCTTTGTTTTCTGAATGTTGAGCTTTAAGCCAACTTTTTTACTGTCCTCTTTCACTTTCATTATAAGGCTTTTTAGTTCATCTTCACTTTCAGCCACAAGGGTGGTGACATCTGCACTATACCATAAACATTTATTGAGCAACAAATGCATTCATCTCTAGGCTGACACTAGGCAGTTGCTAGATTTGCCACAGGAATGCCAAGAGAAATAGTTACCAAAAAGGGAGATAAAGGGAATAAATGCCATGGAAAAGTTAAAAAGCCTGGTGATGCATTTAATCCCTTAGTTAATGCTTTAGCTCCAAGGCAGTACCAAGTGTTTTCTCTTCATAAATTTTAAAACTTGGCTTTCCCAGTTAAAATGAAAGATCATGATCAAGGATAGCCAAGAATTTGATCAAATCAAAGCTCAACTAAAAAATGCTAAGTTCTGTTTATAATTATAAATTTTATAGTACCATATTTTTTTCCTAAAATACTTTAAAAAATAATATTCATTTATTTAACAGTCAACTTCTGACGGTAAAGATTGATTTCCACAGACTCTAGGTTCGATGTGGATAAATAGGAGTAATACTTCCATTTAGTTGACATTTTCCCCTAAAACAATGATACTAAAAGATGTTATTTCCTACTTGAACTGCATTGAGATTTTCACCCACTTCCAGCTGCATGTTATCTGAGGAACAGAAGGAGTGATGTGTTGAGGAAGAAAATGCTTCTACCAGGAGCATATGCTGCCACGTCTGTAATAAGTTACCAGGCTGTGTGGGCAGAGTAGCATTTGTTGTGGAATACTTAAGGACTGAAGACCAAATTTCTTTAATAATCTGGGCAACTCACACAAACACTGGGACAAATATTAAGCAGAATTGCCAGGATAATAAGAAACTTCAGTCACCTACAAAGGAATCAAATGAAATACACTCCAATCCACTTCAGTCCCCACCAACAACCCATATATACACTTTTCTGCATAGTTCTAACTAGAAATGTTTGGCCTCTCTTCATTCACCTCACCCTTCTTCATTCAATGGTACTTACCAAACCTTTTTTTTTTTTTAATTCTTCTTCAAAAAGAAGCAGTAGGAGGTTGCTCAGCAGATAACTGAATACAATTAACATATTGAAGATACATGTGCTTTTCCTGTAGCCCAGTGACTTGAAGGAAAATGTTACACTTATTATACACTTACTAACTTCTGCAGGAAGACTTTGTGATTTGTATATTTTGCACATTTCAGTTCACTTTAAAAGACATGGCTTCCACCTTCAGGTAGAAGTGATAGGTTGGGTGTTTAGTTTCTTCAACAGCTAAAAACCAAATACAAAACAAGAAACTTGTAAAAAAATAAAATCTCAGACTTGTCTTGGTGTCAGAGAGATAACTGAAAAAAAAAGTGAAGATTCAAGAACTGATTTTATATAGGTATCAAAGATAGCAATTCTAGGAATAATTATTTTGTTGTTTTGTGATCACTAACTCAAAAGTCTTATTGCGATTAATAACTCAAAAGTCATATGATCTATATGACAATACAAAGATTAAAAGAAAATATTAACCTATAGAATAGTTTTATGAGAATTAAATCATGCCAAAACTGTTGGCAGTTTAAAATTTGTATAAATGTCTTAAATTACATTTCTACCTGTGTCTGACCTTTTCTTTCACTAATCCTCAACCTGATCACAGAGCTTTAGACAAGCTAATCTGATTACTAATCCTCCTTGTGTCCTTTTCTTGGTTTCTTCTGCCTAGTTCCTCCCTGCAAGTGCTTGGAATACACTTCAGCACCTTACTTCTCTTCTTACCCTTTTCCATCCTCAAATGGACCAGCAATTCCTCCAGCCCAGTCCTAAATTCTCTAACCCAGTCTCTCTTCTTTTTCTTCTACTTGTGTGGCACATGAACCTTCATTTCAGCTCAGTTCAGTCACTTAGTCGTGTCCGACTCTTTGCAACCCCATGGACTGCAGCACACCAGGCCTCCCTGTCCATCACCAACTCCCAGAGCCTACCCAAACTCATGTCCATCGAGTCAGTGATGGCATCCAACCATCTCATCTTCTGTCGTCCTTTTCTTCTCCCACCTTCAATCTTTCCCAGCATCAGGCTCTTTTCAAATGAGTCAACTCTTCACATCAGGTGGCCAAAGTATTGGAGTATCAGCTTTAACATCAGTCTTTCCAATGAATACTCAGGACTGATCTCCTTTAGGATGGACTGGTTGGATTTCCTTGCAGTCCAAGGGACTCTCAAGAGTCTTCTCTAACACCACAGTTCAAACGCATCAATTCTTCTGTGCTCATCTTTCTTTATAGTCCAACTCTCACATCCATACATGACCACTGGAAGAACCATAGCCTTGACAAGACGGACCTTTGTTGGCAAAGTAATGTCTTTGCTTTTTAATATGCTGAATATATTAACCCTAACCTAAGAACAAGCAATAGCATCTCCAAAATACCTTTATGGATCGAAAGTGGGAAGGGGGCAAGTTTTCAATATGGGAAAGGATTTAAGAGGAATTTGAAGTAAAACTATTTCCTTAGCCAGCACACTGTTTTTAATTAATTTTGAGTCAATAAAAAATGACAATATATCCCAAAGAGACTTACTCACACGTCATACAAGATTGCAAAAATCATTTATTTGGGTGAGCATAAACTCTCACAAGCCATCTCTTGATATTTTTTTGGAAGGTAAGGATCATGTATTCTTCTATTACATTTAAAGAAAACCTACAACAGTGCAGTGCACTAAGTAAGCCCTAGAGAAGCATTCATGGACTGAGTAAAGACTTACCTCCAGGCATGGCCAGGTGCCCCAGGTATACAATCGTTAAGTACCTTTGCTTTTCTTTCACACAGAAAAAAATGCTTTGTATTTTTTATGTGTATAGGGACAATTTTTTAAGGTCTATTTCTCCAACTACAATGGATGTACCATGGTCAGGAACCACATCTGTTTCTCTGTTCCACTGGGTGCCCACTGTCTAATTCAATGCCTGCAACTGGAGTGATTTCCCTAAACATCTACTGAATAAATGATGCATGAATACTCAGGGCTTTAAGAAATCAAGGCATAGTATCGGAATTTCAGTCTACGAGTATCTGTTCCTTGAGTATTTCATTCTTAATATCAGGAAAACATGGACAAGCTAGAAGACATCCAAAAGAGAATAAGGGGAAAAGAAAATTAAAGAAATGAAAACATTCCTTGTGAGGAAAGACTTAAAAAAGCTGAATACACAAAGCTGGATTAGATTAAAACTTAAGAAATGTGAACAGATTCCACACATTTTTTAAAGTAAAGAAGGACTTAAACAGTAGAGTGAGAGCATAGAGGAGGAGCCATGGAACTCATAGTGGCTGGTCTCACAAACCCCAACAGCTTCCAAGAAATCAGTCACAAAGGGCAAAACAAGAAAGTGTGTTGTGCTTGGAAGAATATTTTTCAAACACCTTGGGCCCCTGGGGCATCCAAGTGGCTTGTCTTGAGATCAGAACCCAAGGATTGTTTGGTTGGTCTTCAACCCTCCAGAGATCTATGATGGTTTCTAGTGAGTGGAAACTTGCCATTCTCATACTGCTTGTGGTAAAACAAACACCCAAGGGAAAATGCTTTGTTTCTTATACTATAGTATAAGACAAATAGTATAAATTTGTCTTATACTATTTCTCCTTTGAGTAGAAACTATAGGTCAGATTTTAAAAGAATTTTTAAAAGGTATGTCATTTTAGAATGACAAACCCATTCACATTAAAAACTATTGGGTTTTCCAAAAAGTCATGATGTAAGACTCAAAGAATCTTGTGTTAGTTATCAGAAAATCTGCTTCAAGCTTCAGATGCCTCTAACTAGCTATGTGATCTTGGTTAGGACACATATCATTTTGATTCAGATTTCTCATCTGTAAATGTAATAAAACAGTTTATGTATGTCCCACAGAACTGCTGAGTAAATACAATGAAAACCATTATTGTGAAATTACTTTGTGAATACTAAGTTGTTTCATAGCAATAGGGAAATAGCTATTGTCTGACAAACTCCTACTACAGTGTCCTAGTAGTTTGACAGCCAGTTTGAAAGGTAACAAAATAGTATTGTAATGGTGATTCCCCTTACTAGTGTTAGTTCCTAGAATTTCATCAAGTTACTAATACAATTAAGAGAATTCTAGAATGTTCAGGTTGATAACTTGTAAAAAATTTCATGTTGATATTGGACATGGTTTTTTTTCAATATGTGTTTTACAATTTAATATAATGTAAATTTGTTGAGGACACCAGTCTAGTATTTTTTTCGGCATGTTTTATACTGTATTAGTACTTAAAATGCCCCAACTTATGGTTATTTTTCTTGGACTTTTTGGAAAACCTAAAAACAGTATCGTTTATGCCATAGCTATAGCACAATTTTCCTTATAGCATAGGAATGAATTACTGAAAAATTGTATTATCAAAATAGATAGACACAAATGCAAAATTATATATTTCTTTCTGGCTCCATCCCAAATATATTCCACTGAAAATGTACCCTAGATAGTAGAGTCATAAATGGGCTTAAATATCCATTTCTTAAATCCCTACCTTTATGGATACTGGTAGACTGGTAGACAACAAGCATTCTATTGAGAAACAGAAGTCTTATTTACTAAGCATAATGTTCATTTTTTGCTTTAATATTTTCCAACTTAACTGCTCTTTATTTTAAAATAAATGTATAAATGTATAGAAAAATAATAGTTATGTCCTTAAGCCAAAAATAGTAGTCTGTTATCTTGTCAGTGGTATTTTTATTATTGATCAAGACAAATTTATTGGTGCTAAGAAAAAAACAACTACTTAAGAATAAGCCTATAAGAATAATCCAATCAGAAAGAAGACTAGATTGGATGAAGAAATGCTGAAATTCTGGTATCTAATATTATCTTACCCTTATAACTTTGAGAAAAATCCCCTTATTATGGGTCTCTATTTTCTCCCCTATAGAAAGTAAGCCCAAATGGGCACCAACAATCTTCTCAAATCTAAGAATTTTTAGGACTTATCCATGTATCAGAGCAAGAAACAGGGAGAATTGAAGCCATTTTTAAGAAATTTAATATGAAAACTAAGTGGGAAAGGGAGAGAAGAAAAGAAAGAGTAGTAGGGTGGAGGAAAAGAAAGACTGGGAGATTGGGGTTGGTAGACAAAAACTATTATGATAGCTCAGTTGGTAAAGAATCATCCGGTGGATGCAGGAGACCCCGGTTGGATTCCTGGGTCGGGAAGATCCACTGCAGAAGGGAGAGGCTACCCACTCCAGTATTCTTGGGCTTCCCTTGTGGCTCAGCTGGTAAAGAATCCGCCTGCAATGTGGACCAGTAATCCTGCAATCCATGGACCGGTAAAGAGTCAGACAGGAATGAGCAACTTTCACTTTCAATTTCATAGAATGGATAAACAGTAAGGTCCTATTGCATAGGATAGGGAACTATATTCAATATCCTGGAATAACCATAATGGAAAAGAATATAAAAGGATGGAGGTATGTGTATAAACTGAATCACTTTGCTGTACAGGAGAAATTAGCACAACTTGTAAATCAGCTATATTTCAATGAAAAATAAATTAAGAAAAAGAGTAAACAATCCTTGTGAGAGAAAAATAAAATATGACTGGATTTGTGGAGAAGGAAGTTAAAGGAGTCAAATATGCCAGAGAAACTTATGCATCTTATGCCAGAGAAACTAGAACATGACAAGATGAAAACTTGGAGAGTAGAGGTGGGAAAGATTATAAGATCAGTTTTAGAGGTAATGAGTTGAGTATGGTTAATATTTACATGACAGAAGACAGGGAACTGTAATATTCTAGGACTCAGAAGGGGTGTCAGAGCTGGGGAAACAACTTTAAGAATCTTTGTGTGGATTTGAAAAAGCAACCATGGGAGAATATGAATCTTTACAGAGGACATTTTGACAGTAAGGAGGAAACAGCCAAAGTGATGGTCATGAGCCAAGTTCCTCCTTGGGCAATAAGAATATGAACCAGAAAATGAGGCTGTGATGGTACCTCTGAAAGGAAGCAGTATTTAGCATGGAGAGTACAAAGAGACACCTTTTCAAGAATGATGGAGTGACTAACCACAGAGAGCTAACTTTAGGTCTTACATCTCTTTACAAATTTTTACAACTAATATATTTCTCTGCCACTTACTTGCACCACTATGACAGGAAAGTTTTTCTAAATCGAAAACTGAATATTTTATATGATTCAGTTTTAGGAATAAATACATACTTATATAAGTCTGTCATTACGCTAGATTTCAATAATATAAGCCAACAAAAGTCAAGTAATCTTGTATTAATA
This sequence comes from Aepyceros melampus, assembly GCA_006408695.1. NCBI lineage: Eukaryota > Metazoa > Chordata > Mammalia > Artiodactyla > Bovidae > Aepyceros > Aepyceros melampus. Next base: position 138,670 of record SJXQ01005133.1, on the reverse strand, counting down.
ATCACAATGATCAGTGTGAAATGTTATCTTGGAATAATTCTCTAAATTTAGTATTAGTAGTGGCATATTTTGACTTCAATCTAACTAAATTTTATTTCAATTCAATAAAAATTGTGATGTTTTATACTTCACAATGAATCATGACAAGATGAATGAAAGTCACTAATAAACAAGATACAACATGATCAATTTGGACGACAATTAACAGAATATAAACAAAGCCACTCTGGAAATTCAGGAGAAAGAGAAGTACTTTAGCTAGTTCAGGGGACTGGAAGAAGCTGCAGAGAAGTGACATTTAGCTGACTCAGGGATTTGATAGGTGAAGACTATGTCAGGGCTAAAGAGAACACTTGAGATGAAAAAAGAAATGAATTAGAAACGAAGTAAATACAGAGACTGTAACTTCAGAATGTGACTTATTCTTGGAAGAATAGGTGATCAAATATATTTGTTGTATTGATGAATGAGTAAATTAATGAATTAGCAGGACAGCCTTGTTAATTAGGATGTAGATGGCATCAAAATAAATGGACACAATTTTGGTTATTAATACTATTGTTCTCTGCCCACATAGAAGAGTTAAGAAGAATCACTGTCTTCACTTAAAAACCTGCACTCAGACTGCAGAAACCTGATTTTGCAAATTATTAAAAACTATGCATAAAATACTTGGTCTGAAATTTCATAATTCCTTACATATGACAATACAGACACTTCACAGCTATGGTATCAGAAAAATTTTGAAAATTTGCATATTGATCATCTAAATATTTCCAAAGTTTTAATGTTGTTTTCATGGTAAGTGTGTATAAGGACTACATTCATCTTCATGTGCACAGATTAGCTCTTCATCCAACAACAGGCTCATGGCAAGTGACGGGCAGTTGAAGATTCATAAACACAGAAGTAAAATGAGTGAAGAAATGAGTAAAAATAACTGAATGACCTTAACAGCTGGCTGATTTTTCTAGACTCAGCCAATAACTACTACTGGTGACTCAGACGGTGAAGAATCTGTCTGCAAATCAAACTTGGGTTTGATCCCTGGGTTGGGAAGATCCTCTGCAGAAGGGAATGGCTACCCACTCTAGTATTCTTGCCTGGAAAATTTCATGGACAGAGGAGCCTGGCGGGCTACAGTCATGGGGTAGCAAAGAGTCAGCCATGACTGAGTGACTAGTCAGCCATGACTGAGTGACTAACACTTTGTGTGATAAATTACTAAAAATTTATTTGAAGATAAAAAATGGAACACACCTGGCTGAATGGAGAAAGAAGGGGTTGACGAAGCTAGATCTGACAGATGGGATTTGGACAGGCAAAATGAAAGGGGCAGGGGAGATAAAATATGCCACTATGGTAGAAGAGTGGAAATATTTGAAAGACTGTGCGGATAACAACCTTTGCAGAGCTGAAGAGTAAATCCTGGAAAGAAGTTGGAATTAGAGAGAAATACATACAATGGAGCCATTAGAAAGCAATTTAAAAGTAGCTGAAAGAATCTGGAGTCAATATGCAATACAATAAGACAATTTGGAAATTCTTGAATAACTAAGTGGCATAATGAAATATGAGCTTTTCTTTTGCAAAATTGCTTTGAAAGCAATGTAAATGATAAATTGGAATGGAAAACAGTTCAGTTAGAAGGAAGATATGGTATTACTATGTAGAACTGTATTAATACGACGGTGTGAATTAATTCTAGACATTCTAGAGTGTGAAGTCAAGGGGGCCTTAAGAAGCACTACTGTTAGAAAAGCTAGGGGATATGATGAAATTCCAGTACAATTATTCAAATCCCTAAAGGATGGTGCCATCAAGGTTTTGCACTCATTATGTCAGCAAACCTGGAAGACCCAGCAGTGGCCACAGGACTGGAAAAAGTCACTCCTCATCCCAAATCCCAACCTGAACAGAACCAGAATTTGAGTTTTCTGACAAGAGGAGGTGATCAGTCTCCAATCCACAGCTCAGGCTGAGGCCCTTAGCCCAGATGCCTGCGTCCAGGACCAGTGGACTAGATAACAGGGGAAGGATAGGAAGGGTTAAGGAGAGGAAAGAGAGAGTGGAAGAGAGAGGTCAATAAAGTCTCTTGTTCCTTACCAGTCGGGGCACTCTGGCCAGTTATCTACGTCAGGAGGAGACCAGGGACAAAAGGGTCCCAGCTGTGGCTGCTGGGTCTGGTCCATTAGCAGGCAAGCTGGCCCCTGAGTACCCCGAGTGGTCGGGATGTCAGTTGTACTGAAGAAGAGTCCCCGCCAGAGTGGCCATCTGTTGCAGGAAGAAGGACCCTTCCAGAGCCCGAAATTGGGCTCTTGTCTAACACTTGGAAATGAATTGTCCAAGGAGACACATGTGCTGACAAAGCAAGAGATTTTATTGGGAAAGGGCACCCGGGTGGAGAGCAGTAGTGCAAGGGAACCCAGGAGAACAGCTTCACCACCAGTTTTATGGCAATGGGATTACTTTCCCTGTTGTCTTTAGCCAATCATCTGACCCAAGAGTCCTTCCTGGTGGTGCATGCCTTGTTCAGCCAAGATGGATGCCAGAGAGGATTCTGGGAGGTGGTCGGACATGCGGTGTCTCCTTTTGACCTTTCCTAAACTCTTCCAGTTGGTGGTGGCTTATTAGTTCTGTGTTCCTTATCAGGACCTCCTGTCGTAAAACAACTCATGCAAATGGTTACTATGCTGACTGGTCAGGGTGGGTGGTTTCAGTCAGTGTGCTTCCCCTAACAGTAACAAAGAATGTGCTAACCACCAAACAATCACATTCATCTCCTATGCTAGTAAGGCCATGCTTAAAAATTGCATGCTAGGCTTTAGCATTATTTGAATCAAGAACTTCCAGATGTCCAAGCTGGGTTTAGAAAAGGAAGAAGAACTAGAGATCAAATTGCCAACATTTGATGGATTACAGAGAAAGTAAGGGAATTTCAGAAAAACATCTCTCTGTTTCATCGACTACACTAAAGTCTTTGTGTGGATCATGACAAACTGTGGAAAGCTCTTAGAGAGATGGGAATACCAGACCATCTTACCTGTCTCCTAAGAACCTGTATGTGGGTCAAGAAGCAACAGTTAGAACTCTGTATGGAACAAATGATTGGTTCAAGATCAAGAAAGGAGTATGACAGAGCTGTCTGCAGTCACCTTTTGCTTAACCTATACTCTGCACAAATCATGAGAAATGTCGGGCTGGATGAGTTACAAGCTGGAATCAGGATAGGTGGGAGAAAGATCAACAACCTCAGAAATGCAGATGATACCACTCTAATTGCAGAAAGTGAAGAAGAACTGAAGAGCCTTTTGTGAGAGTGAAGGAGAAGAGTAAAAGAGCTTGCTTAAAATTAAGTATTAAAAAAACTAAGATCATGGCATCCAGCCCCATTACTGCATGGCAAATAGGAGGGGGAAAGGTGGAAGTTGTGACAGATCTCCTCTTCTTGGGCTCCAAAACCACTGTGTACAGTGACTGTAGCCATGAAATCATAAGATAATTGCTTCTTGGCAGGAAAGTGATGACAAACGTACACAGTGCGTTGAAAAGCAGAGACATTAATCTGCCAACAAAGATCTGTATAATCAAGGCTATGGTCTTCCCAGTGGTCATGTATGGTAATGAGAGCTGGACTGTAAAGAAGGCAGAATGCCAAAGAATTGATGTCTTCGAACTATGGTGCGAAGACTCCTGAGAGTCCCTTGGACAGCAAGGAGATCAAACCAGTCAGTCTTAAGGGAAATCAACCCTGAATATTCACTGGAAGGACTGATGCTGAAGCTGAAGTTCCAGTATTTGGTTATCTGATGCAAACAGATGACTCATTGAAAAAGTCCCTGATACTGGGAAAGATTGAAGGCAGAAGGAAAAAAGGGTGTCAGAGGATGAGATGGCTGGATGGCACCACTGATGCAATGAACATGAACTTGGGCAAACTCCAGGATATGGTGAGGGACAGGGGGGCCTGGCATGCTGCAATCCATGGAGTCGCAAAGATTTGGGCATGACTAGGTGACTGAACAACAACAATGGCATTATGAGGTGATGAGGATGATGAGAGTTTGATCTGGTTGAAGACAGTGGGAATAAAGGGAAAAGGGGGAAAGTTCTGCTTTTGCCAATCCTGAGTGTAAAAAATGGAAGAAAAGATGGAAAGGGAAGCTGATTCTAAGATTTCCAGCCAGAGAACACTGAATAAATATAATAGGTATGCATGCTAAGTTGCTTCAGTTGTGTTCGACTCTTTGCGACTCTATGGATTGCAGCCCACCAGGCTCCTCTGTCCATGACGTTCTCCAGATAAGAATACTGGAGTGGGATGCTATGGACTTCTCCGGGGATCTTCTTGACCCAGGGATCAAACCCATGTCGCTTATGTCTCCTGCATTGGCATATGTGTTCTTTACCACTACCACCACCTGGAAAGCTACAGAAATGAGCAATTCGGAAGATCTAGTTTTATGGTAAGATGTGGACATATTCATTTTAAGGAGGCTGAAAGAATACTCTGGTAAAAATATTTTATTTCAGTTGGAAAAAAAAAATTTCGTGTATAGAGTAAGACTGGGGACAGGAGTAGAGGTGCTGGTTTAGGCATCATGTGAGTAGGGAGGATGTATAGTGAGTGTAGGGGAAATGAACAGAGATTAGATCAAGAATAGAGAGCAGAAAATTCAAGATTGAGAAGCACGGAAAAAAACCAGGAAGTATGCACAAGGAATGAGGCACAAGGTTTGAGAAAGAGAGAGATGGAGAAGAAATTTTTGGATTATTCACGCAAAGACCAATATAAAAGTAATGGTAGTAAGATTATGAAGAACAAATTATAAATTGTTCATTCTTTTTCTGAAAGAGAGGTACCTCCCTCTGTGATTGGAGTGAGGGGTAGTGTATATTTGTTCACTGTTTTCAAAGACTAGGAGAAATCTAATTATACTTGAAAATTGATTGTATAGAATCCATTAATTTTAAAAATTAATATGAAGAGTAAATATACAGGAAATGAGGTTGTCAATGAGGGATAAAAATGGGATATAGACCACAGGGGAAGAAATTTGCTTTGAGTCATCAATGTGATATATTCAGTCCACACAGATTGAAGCAAAAGGAGGAAAGGCAAATTTAAGAACACAGCAAAAAAAAAAAAACCCTGAATCTTCAAATTATGCTTTATCGAAGCTTATTTTTTTTCTGAAAAAAGAAAGTTAATTGAAACATTCTAAATATAACACATGCTATATATTTTTGAGTTAAATCATAGAATCGAGGAGAGAATTTTAATTCCTAGTGCAGGCCCTGGGCTTCTTTGGCTTCCTTAAAATATTACTCCCGAAGGAGCTTATAAACATAGCAGTGATTTTCCTTAAGAGATGTAGATGGAGGTCGCTAACAGGGAATCATCTTCCATCAGAATATGATATAATTCTGGACCATGCATTTGAATAGGAATACTTTATTAAACTCTTAGGTTCTTATACTACTGAAACCCAGGGAAACTTCTATAGTTAATATAGTAATAACCTGAAAATTTCTGTTTGATCTATGTCAAGCATAAACTCTATTAGCTCAGGATTTATCTACTGGTGAAAAACATTTCTTTTTTTGAAAATGATTAAATCCTCCTTTTAATGCATATTTTTCTAAGGATATGAGCAACCCATATAATTACAAATTTCTACAAGGTGATTAATTACAATGCATTTATCAATAAGGAGTCTCCTCAAAAAAAAAAAAAAAATCAGTTATCATTGGAAACGGAGAAGGCAATGGCACCCCACTCCAGTACTCTTGCCTGGAAAATCCCATGGACGGAGGAGCCTGGTAGGCTGCAGTCCATGGCGTTGCTAAGTCAGACATGACTGAGCGACTTCACTTTCACCTTTCGCTTTCATGCACTGGAGAAGGAAATGGCAACTCACTCCAGTGTTCTTGCCTGGAGAATCCCAGGGATGGGGGAGCCTGGTGGGCTGCCATCTATGGGGTCACACAGAGTCGAACACAACTGAAGTGACTTACCAATAGCAATAGCAATCATTGGAAAAATGCCAAGTGAATAACATGACAAAATAGTTTCAAATAAATATTCCTAAATCTCACTTTACAAGAGTAAGTAACACATACACCCTGCATGACACAAGAAACGTAATTACTCTAAATTACATTTGAAGTCATAAAATCAAATTATTTTTAATATAATTCCAAGTGGTTTAATTCCTTGGAAAATGACAATACATGCATTTATTTTTTTTAATCTCTAATTTTTACTTTTTAGTTTGTTTTGCTTTACAATACTGTATTCATTTTGCTATATATTGACATGAATCAGCCACGAGTGTACATGAACTCCCAATCCCGACCCCCACCTCCCCCCTCCCGCCCCACACCTTCTCTCTGGATTATCCCCGTGCATCAGTCCCAAGCATCCTGCATC
>SJXQ01005133.1:101185-132131 GCA_006408695.1 Aepyceros melampus | reverse complement strand
CACCTCCCCCCTCCCGCCCCACACCTTCTCTCTGGATTATCCCCGTGCATCAGTCCCAAGCATCCTGCATCAAACCTAGACCAGCAATTCGTTTCACTTATGATATCATACATGTTACACTGCCACTCTGCCAACTCATCCCACCCTCTTCCTCTCCCACAGAGTCCAAAAGGCCGTTCTATACATCTGTGTCTCTTTTGCTGTCTTGCGTACAGGTTTATCATTACCATCATTCTAAATTCCATATACATATGTAAGTATACTGTGACAATACATGTATTTAAAAATTAACTTAAATGCATTCTCAATCAGAAAACCAAACCCATTCCTCCATCATTTTTGAGAAAAAATTATTTTCCATATACCTTCCTCAATATCTCCCACAACAAACCCATTTCTCATATTTTAGAAAAAATTGTTTTCAATATATCTTCCTTGATATCTCCTACGACCCTCTCCTACTATTCTGTTATCACTTCTGTTGGACCATGTGCCTTAAACACCAGCTCTCTCCTCTCTGTCTCCACCACCCAAATCCTACTTCTCATCAAGAAAGAAAGAAAGGGCAGTCGCTCAGTCATGTCAGACTCTTTGCGACCCCATGGGCTGTAGCCTACCAGGCTCCTCCGTCCATGGAATTTTCCAGGCAACAGTACTGGAGTGGGTTGCCATTTCCTTCTAGTTTAAATGCCACCTTCCTCCATGAACTTTTCAGAACCTCCCAGTTTTAATTGATTACTCTATTAATTCTAAACTTTATTACCAGAAAACTATTTTCAATACACATTAGTTTATCAGACAGTATACATGATATTGGGCTTCCCAGGTGGTGCTAGCGGTAAAGAACCCGCTTGCCAATGCAAGAGAGTTAAGAGACATGGGGTTTGATCCCTGGGTTGGGGAGATCCCCTGGAGGAGGGGATAGCAACCCACCCCAGTATTCCTGCCTAGAGAATCCCATGGATAGGAGAGCCTGGTGGGCTACATTCCATAGGGTTGCAAAGAGTCAGACACGACTGAGCTTGCACACACACAAATGTATGATACACATTAAAAAGTACCTTATATAAGTGCTACATTCCTCACTCCTATCTCATTAGACTATAAGGTCCCTGAGAGCAAGATTCATTATCTAATCTAAGTCTTTGAATATATTTCAGTACCTACTACATGATTATATATAACTCCCATATTTGCATGTTGAGTAAATTTTGATTATTCTCTGATAATTACCACATAGAAAAAAACAACTATGAAGGTGGAATCAATTCCAATTGTCATATAATTATTCAATTCAATATATTCACCTCAGTAGTAAAGCTTGGAATGAAATGTTCCACTATACACATAAGTTAAGTATTAAGACTGCGTCTCTATGAGACTGGCGTGGTCTCAGTTCTGAGTTACCACTAATATAAATGAATCAGAGGGAGCAGAGAACTTGCTATTGTTACATTTAAGAATTTTCTTTCTGCAAAGTCATTAAATTTGACTGAAGAGATAATACTTTTTTTTTCTTACTTTACAATGTATAAACTATATAAGAAACATGTTTACACTGAGTTAATATATTCTAATTAAAGCTTATATTTTAAATTTATTTTTCTCCTGAATTTCAAAAATGTCATGGAGAAATGGGACAAGGGGAGAGAAAGAGTTAAAGATTGCTATGGGATAGATGTCGTCCTGGGATTTCTTTGGAAGGAATGATGCTAAAACTGAAGCTCCAGTACTTTGGGCACCTTATGCGAAGAGTTGACTCATTGGAAAAGACCCTGATGCTGGGAGGGATTGGGGGCAGGAGGAGAAAGGGACGACCGAGGATGAGATGGCTGGATGGCATCACAGACTCAATGGACGTGAGTCTGAGTGAACTCCGGGAGTTGGTGATGGACAGGGAGGCCTGGCGTACTGCGATTCATGGGGTCGCAAAGAGTCGGACACGACTGCGCGACTGAACTGAACTGAGATGTCGTCCAATACTGCATCTATTTGGATAAACTGCTTTGACTATTGGAATCCACTTGACCAATCACAAAACACCAAAGAACTGTGGATCACAAGGTTTGCATCACAAGCCTCAAACTACGTCTGAGTAACCTATCAAACCACGTTATCTATTGTGCACAGACTTCCTTAATTATTAGTGTATCTGTAGAGAAAATGCTAATGTTACAGTTTACATGTGTTCAGAATGGTTTTTCTTAATGTTATTATTAACATTATTATTAACATTATTAACATGATAATGAACCTCAAAAGCTAGAAGTTCAGTGAGCTTGACTAGTCATAGTGGGTTTTTCACAGGACACTTCTCTAAACTAAGTATAGATTAGTAATCACAGGCAGGTCACTAGCATTCACTTGCAGATATAAGTAAATATCTTATCAACCCAGTTTGGAACAAAATAAATAAATTTCATCATAAAGTAATCAAAAACTGGTTAAGGGATATAAGTCAAAATATCTGACCAGAGCAAGTGGATTTATTTTGTCTGAAAGTACCTGCTTTTGGTATAAGTGTCTGGAACAGAAGGTTGCCACAGCAAACAATTCAAAAATACAAACAGAATCAACAAAAAAATAAAGAAAAATGTTATGCAAAAGAGCATTTTTTTTTTTAATTTGAGAGGCTTGTAGCTCTTATGTTCTATGAGCTTCTGGTTGTAAGGAAACTGTTTTGATAGTCTTTTTTCAAATAAATATTTGTTTCAAATAATTATAAAGTTTTAAAAATACAAAGATAGTACAGAGATCTCTTTTACCCAATGTCCAATTTCCCCTATTTTTACACCTTACGTTGGTCATAAGGAATAAATCAATACTGAAATATTACAATTATTCAAAGTCTCCAATTTATTCAGAGGCCCTTATTATTTACCTAATGTCATTTTTCTGTTCCAGGGTCCTATCCAGGATTCTACATTATAGATTACTTATGTCTCAGCTCTTGGTTATGAAAGTTTCTCAGACTATTCTTAATTTTGATGACTTTGATATTTTAGGGAAGTACAAGTCATATTTTATAAAATAGGCCTCAAAATTAGATTTGTCTGATGTTTTTTCTCATGATTAGACTGCAATCATGAATCTGGAGAAGAGATAGAAACCACATCATGTCAACAGCACATAACTAGCAACATAACTTATTTATATTAATCTTGATCATTAATCTTGTAGCTAGTCATGTGGGTCACGTTTCTCAACTGTAAATTTACTCCTGTTTTCACTCTCACTGTGAAAGAAGTCACTACTAACAGCCCACAATTAAGGAATGAGAAGGAACAGTACACTTCCTTAAGGGATTAGGAGCTACATAAATTATTTGGAACTCTTTGACAGAGAGATTTGTTCTTCTCCATTTATGTATTGATTCAGTTATTTATTTACATCAGCATAGACTCATGGACACTTATTTTACACTTTGGGTTATAATTCAATACTACTTTATTTATTTAGTTGTTCAATTTGTTCCATCTTTGGCTGCTGGGAGCTCTTTAGATTATCTTTTTAAATTCCACCAGACAACCCTAGTCATTAGAGGATTTTTCCAGTAGCTCGATTCTTCGCTTATATCAGTGTCACAAGTCAGGGGTTAGAGGTGATAGAGAAATGTGTTTGTCTTCAAATAAAGTTTTCTATAGCTACAATCAACTGATAAGACATTCTAAAATAGACTCCTAAGCAACCGTCACAAATTTGACCTTATGCTTTCCACCACAAGAAAGGCACAGCTGAATCATTCAAGTACTAGCTTTTATTTCATTACTCATAATTCCAAGTATGAAAAAATACATTCCCCAAGTCACTTTCCATTATAAATTTTCATTTTTTAAGTTATATTTCTTTTAACATATAGGGTACAACACTGTTCTCTTTGATGAAGCAACTAGTATATTTCAATTATAATTAAAAACCTTTGAGGTATTATATGAAGCTTTCCATGAGATAGTTATGCTTGCAATTTAAATATGATGTTAATTTTCATTGATTTTTAATCTGTACACATACACAAATGTGCCTTAAATTAAGCTGCTCATTATGATTATGAAAATTAGTTCCTTGGGATACACACTCAAAAATCTTTAGTATCTCCAGTTACTATTTATTATAACTGGAGATACTTATTTATCTATAACTATTTCATGATGAGAATTTTAAGGCCTATATTTTTTAAATGCCACAGGACTCTCTGACAAGGCAATTATTAACACTGTTCAATAAAAGAATAAGGAATAAGAAGATGAAAATATAGACCCTACAAAGAATATATTTCTTCAGAGTATTTTCTATCTACATAATTTACCATATATGTTCATTATTTTATGTCAAGCTTACATTATGAACTTTAACAAAGTTTTGTAAGGATGAAATGAGAATATTTATTTTGTGACATACCAGGACTGTTAACAGTATTGCATTTTTATTAGATATATGTTAACGTTTGTGTCCTTTTCCACTTCTTAGAATTAATTTAGTATTACCTTTTGGACTTCCTTGGTGGCTCAGATGGTAAAGCGTCTGCCTACAATGCAGGAGACCCAGGTTTGATCCCTGGGTCGGGAAGGTCTCTTGGAGAAGGAAATGGCAACCCACTCCAGTATTCTTGCCTGGAAAATCCCATGGACAGAGGAGCCTGGTAGGCTACAGTCCATGGGGTCACAAAGAGTCCCACACGACTCAGTGACTTCACTTCCACTTTTGGTGTATTTTTAGGCATTACATGTAAATCAGGAATTGATGCTAAAACTGACAAGATTCTTCAATATTATGAAAATTGACTGTTTTTTCTAGTTATATTTTAGAGTAAAGGAACTTGTGGGATTTAAAACAAGAAATGGAATACATTTTCAGTAAGAGATATGTGGATATAGAAGCACTTACTCTATATTGATGTAAGTAGCCAATAAATTCTGAATTCCCAAACATTTATTATCACTTGGATACAAATAAGTGGCCATGTAATTTCTGGAAAAATATGTTTCACTAACCTTTCTGGAAACAAGAGCTCTAATACTCTGAATTTTATAAGATATATCTTGGGAGAAATCAAAGCAGTCAATCATAAAGGAAATCAACCCTAAATATTCATTGGAAGGACTGATGCTGAACCTCCAATACTTTGGCCACCTGATAGGAAGAACTGACTCACTGGAAAAGATCCTGATGCTGGGAAAGATTGAAGGTGGGAGGAGAAGGGGATGACGGAGGATGAGATGATTAGATGGCATAACCAACTCAATGGACATGAGTTTGAATAAGCTCCAGGACTAGGTAATGGACAGGAAGGCCTGGCATGCTGCAGTCCATGGGGTTGCAAAGAGTCAGACACAACTGAGCTGCTGAACAGAACTGAACTGAACTCCCAAACTAGAGTTTGTGAATACTAAAATACTACCTCCAGTATTCATTCTCTAGCCCACTGAGTCACCATCGATCATTCAAACACATCCACCAGCCAAACCCAAATGTGGATCTAGGCTACCATCTGAATTCTATGTATACAAAGAGATGCTGAATTGTTAGAGAAAATCCAGACAACCATGTCAAGGATGGCACTATAAATTTATGTTCTTCAACCTCAGCCCCATTTGTTAAACTCAGCTGTACTTTCTGACCTTTCCCTGGATCAGTCCAAAGCATTAAATCAGCTTTACCTTCAGGAAGAGCCAAGTAAGCCTAACACGATTTAAGAGTCATCTCTGTACAGCTCCTATCATCCACCCACATCCAAGTAATTTGCTATTTCTTTTCACTGTGAAAAATTTCTTGTGTACCATTAGATAAAAAAATGTAAGTACAAAAATAGGATAAAGTCACATCAGTGTTCATACACTTAAGTCTCAACATCATTAGTAATGGTTGATGTCAGAGACATTCTATGTTAATGGGAAAGAGGCTCAAGAGTAAAAAGGGAAAATGGTGTTGAAAAAGACACATTATTTACAGTTCATGACTTGCCCAGACTCCATCATGTTGGTCCCAAAATAGACCAAGACAGAGAGCTCTCTACTGCAGTCATGTGTGTGGTTCTTTGCTTCACATGTTTTATAAAATACCCATGTGCATGAATGTGAAAGTGTGAGGATCTTAGCATGGCTGGACTTCATACACACAAGCTCTACATCCAGAAGATGTGTTTCTTGAGGTATCACTTTATTTCAAACTCTCATATATTAATACATTTAGTTACTTAACTTTTTCCAGTATAATTGGCTTATTATCAGGAATATTAATCAGATTGTCTATGAAATCTTCAGAAAAACCACCACATTCTTTTACCTTTTTATTTTGTATTGCAGTATAGCCAATTAACAATCTTATATTAGTTTCTGGGGAACAGCAAAAAAAAATTCAGTCATACATATACATGTATCTATTCTCCCCCACAGTCCTCTCCTATCCAGGCTGCCATATACATAATAATACACATCTTATCATTACATAAAGAGTAATACAGGGTATAACTTGCTCTAGAAAAACACACAAACACAAGCAAATCTATATAAACCTATATAGTTTAATTCATCAATCAGATACATTAGAAGTCATTAAATAAAATAAAGTAAAACCATAACTGCACTATTAAAATATTTTTGATATCTGTTTCTCAATAAGAGAGAAGAATTTTAACATGTTTGCAGTAAGATATGTTTGGATTAAGTTTTAGAACAAGACATAGGTTATTCAGATAAATGGTAGGAGAGAGAACAAAACTAATAAAAAAAGGTGGAAGACATAAATGCTCTGGAAGGAATTTGGGAAAAAAAAAAAAAGAGAAAAGAATAGAATGACTAAAATAACCAGAAAATGCATTCAGTCTCAAGATAATGAAATATGAATTATAAATAAATTCTAAGAGAATGCAGAGTAAAGGAATGGTCATTTATGTGTTGAAAGATTTGTGGGAAATCTGAACCTTGAATGAGAGTATATTCCAATACTTCCCTGGTAGCTCAGTCAGTAAAGAATCCACCTGCAATTTAGGAGACCCAGGTTCAATCCCTGGGTCAGGAATATTCCCCTGGAAAAGGAAATGACAACCCACTCCAGTATCCTTGCCGAGAAAATCCTATGGACAGAGAAGCCTGGCGGGCTACAGTCCATGTGGTCGCAAGAGTTGGACACAACTTAGTGACTAAAGCACCACCACGAGAAGAAAAAATGGGCAAAGGCTGTAATGACACATTACAGAAGAAATAAATACGCAGTAGGAGACTTAAGCGGTATGAGACTTGGAGAAGGAAATGGCAACCCACTCCAGTGTTCTTGCCTGGAGAATCCCAGGGACGGGGGAGCCTGGTGGGCTGCCGTCTACGGGGTCGCACAGAGTCGGACACAACTGAAGCGACTTAGCAGCAGCAGCAGCAGCATGAGACATAAGAAGTACTTAAATATTAGCTATCAACTTTTTTATCTTATCTATCCAAATAATACTGGGGAAAATAACTCAAAATATTACCAGCAGTTATTTCTTTACACGTCATTTATCAGGCTTTTAGGTCTATCCTCACCTACACCTGAAACTGGTTTGCCTCACTAATTCCTATCTTTGAATTCTAAGCTCAGTTGTCACATTTTCATGAAGGCTTTTCCTAACCCTCTGGATTAGACTAAACCCTTTGCTCTAGACTTTCATATATTACCCTGTAGTTTGTTACAGTTGTCATCTCAACTCATTCAATACAAGTCTTTCACACAAGATTGTAAGCTCAGAAAAGGCAAGTATGATGTCTCCTTCTTCAGTGCTCTATCCTGGGTCTAGTTTAGTGGCTGGCACATCCTAGGTGATTAGCAAATCAGTATAAATTGACCTGCAGAGCTGTGGGGTTTCAGAGAATTTCTCCAGAGTCCTGCTTCTTGAATTTCGTTGCCTGCCTGTCTCTGGTTTATCATATCTAGTTTAACTCAGCACTATTTTTCTGCCTAATTCCAAAGAATAGATAACTAGATAAGTTGTCTATTTAGCTTTTAATTTTGATTTTGTCCTTAGACACATGTTAAATAGTTGGGAAATGAGAAAAAAATATAGAGACGTGAAAGACCATTCTATGTATGCTGAGCAAGAAGCAAAATGTAGTAGGTACAACATGATATTGGTTTGGAAGACAGAAGTGGAACCATACCAAAAGGCAATGGATGAGTCACAACAGAAAAATAAGGGTAGTGGTAGGCATACTCAGGAGATATTCAGGAGGTAGAATAAGTAAGGCATGGTGAGTCACGTGTGTATGTATACATGCCGAGATGCACGGCTGTGCACCAGAGGCTGAGTGCCAGGAAGAACAAGTAGGAGCCCAGAATAATAATGAGATTCAGGGTTAGGCATAACTGTTAACCCTCCATCCATAAGGAAACATCAGTTGAAGAACATTTTTGGCCAACAGGTCAAAGGTAACATAATAAATCAAAGAGGCACTTGGGTACGTGGTCTGATGCTATGGAATACACTCTGGGCTGGATACATCAAGAGAATCATTAGCGTATGGGCAGCGATAGTTCAGAACAGGGCAATGGATAACATTTCCCAAGGAAAACATGTACAGAGAGGAGAGAAGGAGCTTTGAAGCTAGACCTTTAGACTGAGTAACATTTAAGCTAAGGGTGAAACAGCTAGAGCCTGACAGGGCCCTGCAGAAGCACGGGGCAGAGACACAGGAAGACAATCAGAGGAGAGAAGGGTCAGAGAAGTCAAGAAGGAGTGTCAAGTGCCAATAAGGGCTGAAGTTAAATGAGGTCTGGAAAGTGTTTACTAGATCTAGAAACAAAGAGGTTGAATGACATTTACAAGACTTGCTATTTGGTTGTTGGTTGGTTTTGTCAGCGCACTGCTCAAATGGAAAGCCAAGCAGTGCAGGGTCGAGCAATGATAAACAAGTGGGAGCGAGTGAATATAAATCAATGCTTATAAAATTCTATAAAGGTAAGTGTTAAACTATGGGTTTGCTTTGTTTTGTGTTGTTTAAAATGGTAAATCAAGAGTTTGTTTTACTTTGTGTTGTTTAAAAGTTTAAACATTTCTTACAGACAAATCTAAATTTACTTAGGGAGGACAAATAATGAAACATATTTTTGAATATCCATTATTATCCATGAAATTCTGATTTTGATGACTGGTGATAATATCACATCTCATTTTTCCAAAAATTTAAAATCACTTATATTTTTAAACAGATAAGCTTCAGAAGGATTTTTTCCTAATTCTCCAGTAACTCTCTTTTAAGTTCTAATTCTGTCAGGGATTTAGTTTCTCAGGTTACATCTATAGCTGCTCAGGAAGTAATGGTGAGTTATGAAGTAACTGTTTTTGGAAACAATGACTCCATTAGGTGGACTATCCTGTTAATCAGACTTCAGGAAACCTGAAGAAAACTATTTCAGACATACAAGAGGACTATGCATGCATGTGTGCTAAGTCGCTGCTGCTGCTGCTGCTGCTGCTACTGCTAAGTCGCGTCAGTCGTGTCCGACTCTGTGCGACCCCTAGACGGCAGCCCATCAGGCTCCTCTGTCCCTGGGATTCTCCAGGCAAGAATACTGGAGTGGGGTGCCATTGCCTTCTCCAATGCATGAAAGTGAAAAGTGAAAGTGAAGTCGCTCAGTCGCATCCGACTCTTAGCAACCTCATGGACTGCAGCCCACCAGGCTCCTCCATCCATGGGATTTCCCAGGCAAGAGTACTGGAGTGTAAGTTGCTGCAGTCGTGTCCAACTCTGTGTGACACTATGGACTGTAGCCCATGGGATTCTCCAGGCAAGAATACTGGAGTGGATTACCGTGCCCTCCTCCATCCTGACACAGGGCTTGAACCCATGTCTCTTACATCTCCTGCATTGACAGTCAGGTTCTTTACCATTAGCACCACCTGGGAAGCCCACAGCAGGATTATATTATTCCCACAGTTCAGGGGAATTTCTTGGGAATCTGTCACCTAAAACCTTACACATTGCTCCTTGCCTTTATTAGTTGCCTTTTTTTCAGTAGACGCAAAGCCTAATAAAAACCCTCCTAAATTTTCCCAAGCAATTGTAGTCCATTATTATCCTAATGAACTCCAATTTGTAAGCTATCTAATATATAACATTTATATGGTGGTAGATTGCAATCTAATGGCAAACATTGACCTTTTAATGTAATAACTATATCTCTTCAAGATTATCTGTAACTAAAGTTTTATAGCTTCTTTCTACTCCCAAACACCTCTCAATGCCTTCATTATTAGTACAGCTCTTTGTTGCTATTTCCACTTGAATAGTCTGTTCATTTTGGTATATAAGCACTAATTTAAAAGAAGGCAAATAAACAAATGAAAGGAAATTAGAAGTATTTTAGGAAGTAGAATTGATTTCACTGGTTGTTATATTTTCTGGAGTATTAAACTTAAGTAGAGTCGAAAGAATCATTATAGTTTTATTTCCATTTTATTTGCCTGCCTGGATAAAAACATTTCAATTTTCAAGATTTAGCCTTAACTCTTTACTGTCAAATATTTAGCTTTTAGAAAAAAAATAAGCATCCGAAATAATTAGGTATTGACACATAGGATCTAATTCAACCTGATAACTAGAAATGAAACTCTCAGAAAACTGCAGCCAATCTTTGGCTAACAGGGCACATTTCCCACTCAAGACTATCTGCTAAATAACTAAGATTCTTATAGCCAGAAGAAGAAAATATAAATTCTAACAGTACATTTTTTTTTTAATAAAGTCAGAGAAAAAAGACTGAATCACTGGATCAGGATATGACTGAATTCTTCTGGGACAAAGGACAGCAATTAACATCCTGAGCTCTCACACAGATCCTTGGGTTCAAATCCCAGCTTTTCCATTTAGAAACTGACCACTTACCCTCTCCATAATCTGGTTTTCTAAACTCTAGAATGACACAAATAGTACCTGTTGGGCTGTTCTAAGGACTCAGTGAGATAATATATATAAAGACGTTTACAATTGTGGCCCACAATTTTAACTTGGCAGGTAAGTCTGCATTTTGACCATGATTCATAGAATAAAACACTTTTCCCATATGTGACCAGTTAAAATATTTCAACAATAATCTCACCTCCACCAAGTTAATGTAAAAAGAACAGTGACAGATAATGCTTAATTTCTTGATTTACTCTGGACATTTAAGTCAACATAGTGGAAACAGTGTCAGACTTTATTTTTGGGGGCTCCAAAATCACTGCAGATGGTGATTGCAGCCATGAAATTAAAAGACGCTTCCTCCTTGGAAGAAAAGTTATGACCAACCTAGATAGCATATTCAAAAGCAGAGACATTACTTTGCCAACAAAGGTCTGTCTAGTCAAGGCTATGGTTTTTCCTGTGGTCATGTATGGATGTGAGAGTTGGACTGTGAAGAAAGCTGAGTACCGAAGAATTGATGCTTTTGAACTGTGGTGTTGGAGAAGACTCTTGAGAGTCCCTTGGACTGCAAGGAGATCCAACTAATCCCTTCTAAAGGAGATCAACCCTGGGATTTCTTTGGAAGGAATGATGCTGAAGCTGAAACTCCAGGATTTTGCCAACTCATGTGAAGTGTTGACTCATTGGAAAAGACTCTGATGCTGGGAGGGATTGGGGGCAGGAGGAGAAGGGGACAACAGAGGATGAGATGGCTGGATAGCATCACCAACTTGATGGACATAAGTCTGAGTGAACTCCGGAAGTTGGTGATGGACAGGGAGGCCTGGCGTGCTGCGATTCATGGGGTGGCAAAGAGTCGGACCCGACTGAGTGACTGAACTGAACTGAATAGCATGCTTTGTAAAGAAAACAATGGATAGTATTTCTAGGCACACAGATTGCATACTTTGTGAACTTTATTCTAATTCAGATAAAGTAGAGGTCTAGTTCTTTGATTGTGGTGCTAGAGAAGACTCTTGAGAGTCCCTTGGACTGCAAGAAGATCAAACCAGTCAATTCTAAAGGGAATCAACCCTGAAGATTCATTGGAAGGACTGTTGCTGAAGCTTCAGTACTCTGGCCACTTGTTGAGAAGAGCTGACTCATGATGAGGGGAAGGACTGAAGGCAAAAAGAGAAGGGGGCAGCAGAGGATGAGATGGTTAGACAGGATCACCAACTTGGTGGACATGAATTTGAGCAAACTCTGGGACATGGGAGATAGTGGAGGACAGAGGAGCCTGGTGTGCTGCAGTCCATGCGGTTGCTAAGAGTCAGACATGACATAGTGATTGAACAACAAACTTCTTGATTATTGAGACTGTGTGAGTATTCAGCCTGTTTAAATACTTGATAAGAGAAATAAAAGGTATAAAACTACAAAATTATATATTTAAAATATCACAGTGATGTTTCTAGGAAGAAATCCTATTTTCAAACATTACTTGCTTCTAAGTATTACCTTATATAATTGTATTTCCTAGTCATGAAATGTTTACTTCATTGTGCTTGTGGTATCTTGGCACTGATTTAAGAAGACATTTTGGTCATTACTATCTCTTGCTGTTTGCCTACAGTGAACTCTCACATAATTAGGGCTGAATACACTGCACTTTTAAAATTAAACCAAGCCTCTGGGAAGAATCATGGAAATAGATGGTTAAAGGACACCCAGGCAATTAACAAGCATGATAAAGTTAAAAATTGAAGATAGGAAAGTAGGTTAAGAGCTTCTCTCTCTTTCCAACATGATTTGTTAATACAGAAGGATAGCCATTAGCTTTATTTTTACATAGGAAAGAGATACAGAGGCAGTCCACAGTCAATAAATAAACCCCTTTGCTACACTCCAAATGGATTTTTCTCTCTTTTAAGTACACAGTTCTGAATTCTTGACTTGCCTGACTTTTAAGACAAACCTGAAAATACATTATGCTTTTTGAAATACAACAGTGTAACAATGAACTAATAAAGATTTAATTGTTAAAAATTTGAGAGGATTTTACCCCACCACAGTAACTGCTTTAATAGGGGAAAAAAAAAATGCAAGACTACTTATTATTTGTAATGGCTTACCAAAAAGAAATCTGAGAAATAAACAGTGAAAAAATTCTAAAATTTAGCTGATGATTAAATATTATGGAATTAAGCATCATGATTTTCTCCACTGGTATACTATTTTATACAATTTTCCTACTGGCATTCTTTCCTTCCATTAAAATTACATCCTTATGTATACACTGTCTTTTTACCAGACAAAAAGCCTCTCAAAGGCTATGACTTAACTTCATTCTTTTTTGCATCTAGAATACTTAATAGTCTGTAAAAACATACTCAGCTTTCAATAAACCTTTACTGTGTGAGCTCATGTGTTTTAGAAAAACCACTATAATTTATATATTTGTACCTATATAATATTAACAGGATAACAAAAGAAAGTGAAAGGAAATTTAATATCACATATGGGCTATGTGTCAGGCATTTTTCACATATTATTATCATAACATTTATAAGGGTATAGATATTATTTTCTTGAATCTTACAGATTAGTTGCAAAGAGGTTGAATATCTCCTCAAATCAAGTTAAAAGGTTCTGACTTTTCTGAGATTACGTCTGGGTCATTTTCCTACCATAAAGTTGTATCCCATTGCTTTGCCTTAGCTTATTAGGGTTTTGTTGCAAAAACAAAACAGGTCTGTAAGTAAAACAGAGAGATAAACAGTAATAGTTGACTTCTTTTCATTATATCCTGACCTTTCTTTTTGAAAATTAAGACCTCTTACCTTTTTTCCTTTCACTCTTTATTATAAAACAAAACAGATATAGAAAACTGGAGAAAACAGTGACTTATCATAAGCCAAATAACCTTGAAATCACCACCCAGGACATGAAATAAAACTTTTCTACCCACCCAAGAAGCTCATCCATCCATGTTCATGGTCCCAATCACAGGCCCCTCCCACCTCCAAAATAACAGCTCTGCTTCCTTTCACTTGTTGCTTCCTTCTATAATTTCATCACAATTGTACATGCCTAGACTGTATACTTTGCTCTGCTCAAGGCTCCATTTCCAGAATGTCTCTTAATTTAGAAATTCCCCTCCATTTCATTCTTACTACAGACCTGTCAGTTCTCTAACACTGGATTTCGCTGACTATATGCTCCAGGTGAAAGTTCAGCACCTTCCTCCACTCTCCAGAAAAACATCTATTTCTGCTTTATTGACTATGCCAAAGCCTTTGACTGTGTGGATCACAGTAAACTGTGGAAAATTCTGAAAGAGATGGGAATACCAGACCACCTGACCTGCCTCTTGAGAAATCTGTATGCAGGCCAGGAAGCAACAGTTAGAACTGGACATGGAACAACAGACTGGTTCCAAATAGGAAAAGGAGTACGTCAAGGCTGTATATTGTCACCCCGCTTATTTAACTTCTTTGCAGAGTACATCATGAGAAACGCTGGACTGGAAGAAACACAAGCTGGAATCAAGATTGCCGGGAGAAATATCAATAACCTCAGATATGCAAATGACACCACCCTTATGGCAGAAAGTGAGGAGGAGCTAAAAAGCCTCTTGTTGAAAGTGAGAGAGGAGAGTGAAAAAGTTGGCTTAAAGCTCAACATTCAGAAAACGAAGATCATGGCATCTGGCCCCATCACTTCATGGGAAATAGATGGGGAACAGTAGAAACAGTGTCAGACTTTGTTTTTTTGGGCTCCAAAATCACTGCAGATGGTGACTGCAGCCATGAAATTAAAAGGCGCTTACTCCTTGGAAGAAAAGTTATGACCAACCTAGATAGTATATTCAAAAGCAGAGACATTACTTTGCCGACTAAGGTCCGTCTAGTCAAGGCTATGGTTTTTCCTGTGGTCATGTATGGATGTGAGAGTTGGACTGTGAAGAAGGCTGAGCGCAGAAGAATTGATGCTTTTGAACTGTGGTGTTGGAGAAGACTCTTGAGAGTCCCTTGGACTGCAAGGAGATCCAACCAGTCCATTCTGAAGGAGATCAACCCTGGGATTTCTTTGGAAGGAATGATGCTAAAACTGAAGCTCCAGTACTTTGGGCACCTTATGCGAAGAGTTGACTCATTGGAAAAGACCCTGATGCTGGGAGGGATTGGGGGCAGGAGGAGAAAGGGACGACCGAGGATGAGATGGCTGGATGGCATCACGGACTCAATGGACGTGAGTCTGAGTGAACTCCGGGAGTTGGTGATGGACAGGGAGGCCTGGCGTGCTGCGATTCATGGGGTCGCAAAGAGTCGGACACGACTGCGCGACTGAACTGAACTGAACTGAACTGAACTCATACAACATCTAAATGCATTCACTGAATGGAAGTGTAAAAGCATGAATTTCTAAATGTATCATTAGCTTTTCGTGTATTAGCATTAATGATTTCAGAAGAACAATATTTTCCTCCTCTACTATTTGGTTAATCACTGGTTCAGATAACTGAGGAAAAGCAGGGTCAGTGTTTGATTCTTTCCTTTATTCACTTAGGTTTCAAGGTAATGAATTGGGTCCCTTTGAGTTTCAGCAGATAATGATTTCTTACATTATTATGAACTTAAATTTAAACATCTAATAAGCTTGAATTCATTGAAATTCTTATGCTTTCTGAAGCCCATCTGGCTTCTGCAAGCTGACTCTTGAATACTTTTTTATATTACCCTGGTTCTCTTTGACAATTTCTCACTATCTGAGGTTTTCAGTTGTTCCAGGCCCTTATCCTACATTTCCTGCCCCAAACCTGGGACATCATTTCTCCTCTTCAAATGACTGCAGACTTCCTGCTACTGGATTTTGCAAATCTCATCTGAGTTTCAGCTACTCTTCCAGCAAATACTTGGGGGTTATATGGAAGGGTCATCTGCTCTCAGGTCTATCAGATGACCTTGATTCCCATTACTTCCTTCTTTTGACCTACATGGAGGTTTACAAAACACAGGTCTTGCAGCTGTCACACAGGTCAGTCCCAATTACTTATCTTTTAGGTTCATGGGGACAGTTTTGCTATGAAAGTTGTCAGAAGTTTTTTTGTTTCACTTTCTATGTGCAAAAACCAAACTATCAGTGTCTTCTAAGATTCAGGTTCCCTTTCCTTCTCAATATTATGTCAACTTCAATTTTCTTGTATCAAGATCTATGATCTCCTTTCCATTAACTATATAAGAACCAATTTACTAGTGCTTTATCAGGAATTTTTGCTTGAATTTGTGTTTTTTGTTTGTCAAACACACACAAAAAAGTATCTACTTACACAGAGTTAAAATTCAAAATTAATCCTCTTTCAAAACATTGACTCAACCTTTATTAGGTATACCTATAGATAGTACTAATTTTCTACCTCTATACAACTGGGCTTGAAATGAAATGCTTACTACTGTTATACCAAGCAGTACAATTTGGCAAAAGAAAAAAAAAAAAAGATATATACAGCAAAGTAAATGAGCCATTCTTCCTTAATGTCACTGCCCAGAGAGATGTATTTTCAAATCTATTTTGATGAAGATAACATTGATTCCAAAGGCAATGACATTTAAACAGTTTTATAAGTCTGTGAAACAAGATCCCCAAAGATCCACAATAGATATTCCCAAAATTCTTTTAAACAACATAAAAACAAGCATTACAGCAAACAGAATTAATACAAGTATGTATTATATTAAGTGACATAACATCTTATTTCTAAATATATGTTTCTGTATATCAGATTACATATCCACACTAAATTAAAATAGTCAGTGTTTTTGTACCAAATATAGGAGAAAATACCATTTGGTTGTTGGAAATTATGTACAAAAACTAAAACTAAGCATAGTGTTCCTAGAATTTCTTCATTCATTCATATTTATTAAGCATGTACTTTGTGTCACACACACATGTATCCTGAGAATAAAATGGTTAAACCAATAAAAAACCCACATCCTAAGTCAGGCTTAAATTATAGATGAGGGTTGATAATAAACTGAAGTAAACAAAATATTTAGCATAAATAAATTATGTGAAGTACTATGAAGAAAAGGCAAGGCAGAGATATGGAGGAAAACTGGTAACAAGGGGTATAGAATAGGGTTGAAATTTTACTCAGGTTATATTTGTTTATAATTTTCTATTATTATGAAAAATATTTATAGGACTCATTCTTATATACATATATTCACATGTATCATTTTTTTTATAAAATAACACACTGGCCTATAAATTTTCAAAAACTTTTTATATAGTGTCAAACTGACATTTAGAAAAGTTGCAACAATTTACACGGTCTTTGGAGCCATATGCTAGAAAGCTCTCCCCCAAAGCAACATTAGTAAATAATTTGCTAATATTTTTTAGGAACTCTGATTTAAATTATTTTTACCTTTAATAAAGTTTAACCTATTTGGATTTAATTTTGCTATAAACTGGTAACAATGGATTTTACTCAATTATCTTTGTCAATTAATAGTATTTATTGTAAAATTCATTTTTTATATATCATTTATATTTTTGGTTTTCATAGACATTGATTTTTCTATTAACTATCCTCAGAGTTGTTAATATATAGGAAAGCTACTGGTATTTTTAAATATATGTCTTATAATAAGTTCTCAGTGAATTTTGCAGTTAATTCTATCATTTATCAGTTGGTTCTTTAAGCTCTTTAAGGCAGATAAACATATCTGCAAAAAAAATAATTTAGCCTCTTCTCACCCCAAATATAATTCTGTGCCTGATTATACCAACTGACCCAACATCCTTTGCTGAATCCTTGTGGACAAGGTGTGTGTGTGCTACAGCACTCAGTCGTGTCCGACTCTTTACAATCTTATGGACTGTAGCCCTCCAGATCCCTCTGTCCATGGGATTCTCCAGGCAAGAATACTGGAGTGGGTTGCCATGCCCTCCTCCAGGGGATCTGCCCGACCCAGGAGTCAAACAGTGTCTCTTATGTCTCCTGCATTGGCAGATGGGTTCTTCAACAATAGTGCCACATCTAGCCCCAAAACTAACTAACTTGGCTGATGGAATTCTGTCCAATTCTCAAGGCAAATGTTTCTAACTGTAGCTCTAACGATTAAATGTCCAAGCAAAACTCTAGCTCCCTGTGTCTTCCATGCATTGTTTCTAGTATCATACATCTGTGTTAAAATATTAAATAGTTCAAGAAGTCTTCACTTAGGGTCCAAAAATAAATGTGCTTGAAGGGAACCAAAAACTTCTTAAAATTACTGTCAAAAATTTTGAGAATATATGCACTTTTCTAGGCAGAGAATTCACCGATTTCATTTGATTCTTAAAGCATTCTGTGAGCCTGAAATCTAAGTGTCATTAACATAAATGGTTAGTCAAAGAACA
Organism: Aepyceros melampus; assembly: GCA_006408695.1. Taxonomy (NCBI): domain Eukaryota; kingdom Metazoa; phylum Chordata; class Mammalia; order Artiodactyla; family Bovidae; genus Aepyceros; species Aepyceros melampus. The sequence goes on along the minus strand of SJXQ01005133.1, from coordinate 113,868 downwards.
ATTAATATTACCAGTAATTAAGTTCATAGGATTTGGGGGTTATTTATATTATTCAATATGTGTACAACCATAACTAGGTAATTGCTATTTTATATCTCTGCTATTTTATATATTTTAAAAATGCATCTAAATCCTGGACAATATGTTTCTAATCTTTATCCTAATTTACTTACGTGATTTTCCAAGACAAATACCAAATTTTATGCTCAGAACAAAAAATCTCAAAAAAAAAAAAAATTTTAAACAATTAATGACTCTTCTACAGAAAAAAGGAATACTCATTCTCCCAATAAGTATACTCATATAACCATCAATAGTCATTTTCTCAATCTCTGCTCATGTCTCTCAATCAAAATTGCATAATTTTTAATAAAATATACTCTTGAAAAAAAACAATAAGGCTAACACATTCTGCAAGGCAATAAGTGACATCTGCTGAAAAATGATGTAAAAAAAGTTTTTTCTTAAATTATATTTCTAAATAACCATTTTTTCACAGACTATTAAATTTGACAATAAATAATAAATAGATAGGGATTAAGAGGTGTAAACTTCCAGTTACAAAATAAATAAGTCATGAGGATATAATATACAACATGGGGAATATAACTAATAATATTGCAATAAATTTATATAGTGACAGATGATAACTAGACTAACCATAATGATAATTTTATAATGATAAATATATTGGCTCATTATATGATACACCTGAAATTAATATAACATTGTACATCAATTATACTACAAAGGAAAATAATTGACAATTAAAAGAAAATGAAAGAATTTAGCAAGTTATGAATCTTATTTGGCTCATAGGTAACATTTAACTGATCTGAAATAAGACCCCAAATGGTTTATGCCATTTTCTGATGAAAATAAAGATTAAGGTGAAGGAGTATACAACTCAATGCCATTAGAATTTTCCCCAAAAGCTATTTCTAAATGTTCAACACTGTAGCATTCTGTAGTAACTTAGAAAATAATACTACTACATCCAGAAAATTTTGCAGGTAGAAGCTCTATTAGAAGTTCTCCAATGCTCATTCTCTCATGAGTGAACTTATTTCACAGAGCACACACAAAAACTGCCACCACACATCAGGGTTTCTGCTGCCCAGTCTTCCCTGAAGATAAAAAGAAAGCAGAACAGCACATCCTTTACACGGCCCTCCCTTCACAGACACATCCACTGCAAGAATTTTGAAGACTGACAAGCATGTACTTAGTATTCTCCTTTCTCAAATAGTTCACACTTCTTAATTCCATTTCAATTTTACTTTCATAATAGCTAACATAGCATTAAGAAGCAGAGGATACTACAACTAAGCACTATATATCTGTGCTTAGTCACTCAGTCGTTCCAACTCTTTTGCAACCCCATGGACGGTAGCCTGCCAGGCTCCTCTGTCCATGGGGATTCTCCAGGCAAGAATCCTGCGTCGGTTGCCATGCCCTTCTCCAGGAGGATCTTCCTAACCCAGGGAATGAACCCAGGTCCCCCGCATTGCAGGCAGATTCTTTACCTTCTGAGCCACTACATCTAGACACTATATAGTCATAACGCAAAAATATGTATCTTCCCAACAACCCAATAGTTTTTTCCTCATTTTCATAACTAAGGAAATTAAGGCCCAGATACTGAGGTGGTGGAAATCAGATTCTAACCCATACCAGCTGGCTCCAGAATCTGTGTTCTTAACAAAACTATATCACTTCAAAACATATCCATAATCTTTTTTTAACAACTAAAATAGTATTAAAGGATTATAAGAAGATTATAAACTCCCTTCCTTTCACTCTACACACCCACTTCCTTAATTCAAACATCCTAATTGTTTCTTCTGACATTAAATTCAAAAAGACATTAAATTTCAAAAAGAAACTGATACATCAACTTTAAACCCTGCTCAATTTCAATCATTCAGCTTTCTTAGAACACCCAACCTTCATCTACCCACTTCAAGTGTTCTTGCCTGGAGAATCCCAGGGACGGCGGAGCCTGGTGGGCTGCAGTCTATGGGGTCGCACAGAGTTGGACACAACTGAAGTGACTTAGCAGCAGTAGCAACAACCTTCATCTACCTTTCTCTTTCCTTCCAGAATAACAGAACCATAATCTTTGTGTAAATCATCCTTATTTACTTTACAATGGCCAGGTAACTGTTATTCATTGCTGATCCAAGTAATGCAATTCTTTTTCTTCCTTTTAAATACATGGCTATCCCCTCATGTATTCTTGCCTGGAGAACCCATGGACAGAGGAGCCTGGTGGGCTAGAGCCCATGGGATCACACAGAGTGGGACACGACTGAGAGCTAACACTTTCTTCCTGGAGTTGATAAAGGTCTTTTGTTTATTTGCTTGTATTAAGTGCCTGCTAAGTCCCTTCAGCCATGTCCTACTCTTTGTGACTCTATGAACTGTAGCCCACCTGGCTCCTCTGTCCATGGAATTCTCCAGCAAGAATACTGGAGTGGGTTGTCATGCCCTCCTCCAGGGGATCTTCTGGATACAGGGATCAAACCCGTGTCTCTCATGTCTCCTGCACTGGCAGAGGGGTTCGTATTCAACATACCCAATAAGTATTCCTATGAAAGTCATAGATATCTTGTTCCAAAGGATCTGCCTAGTAACATTATTTTTCAAAAGCTGATTACCGTTTTTCTCTCCCCTGAAAGCCTTTGTCCAGGGCACTCTGCTTTCTGGCCCCTGTTTAGATTGGTTTCCTTCAAGACCACCCAGTTACTCAGAACTCCTGGGACTTTCTTTCAAGGTTCTTCTCTGTCAGATTCCAGATCCCATCTTCTGTTTTCACACTGTTTGACGTGATTCTTTGTTTTACTGGAGCACATCATTCAGTAACTTTGTAAGAAAGGATACATGGGTGATTAACATTAGAGTTCTTGAATTCTGATTGGTTTTATTAAATCTTCTTATTATGAAGGGTTTACAATTTTTTAGAGGTCACTTTCACAATTTTGTAGACTTTATCACACTATCAGTGTGTAAGTTAGCTTACAGTATTTTCTCACTTCTTGAGAAATACTATAAGTTTGTAACTTTCTGTTTGGAAAGTTTTAGGGTTTCATTTTTATTTGGTGCATTTTTTTTTTTTTTCCTCTGATTCAGAGGAGTTCTGAGGTGTGTGATGACCCTTGGTGGGGTCTTTTCCTTTCATGGTGCTGAGCACTCTGTGAGTTTCTCAAAAATGCTATTTCACATCCTGCTACCTGGAAATTTTATTTAAAATGTCTCTGTTAATTCCATATGTCAATTTTCACTCTATGTTTTCATCCTGAAACTCCTTTTATAAAGTTTGATCTTACAAATTAGCCTTTATTTTTGCTTATATTTTCTATTCTTTTTCTTTTGGTCCTAATTATGAGGAGTTTGCTAGACTTTATGTACCAACTTATTATATTTTGGCTATTCTCTTCACAGCATATTGTTCTTACTGTACAGAGGAAATACCCTGCTGAAGAACGATCTTTAGAGTATTTTAAAGTAATGTTGAGTTTCCCCTTATCCCAAATGCTTCTCTGTTCTTGGGACTTTCTTTTGCTGTTTGACTTGGTTTTTCTATTTTATGATGAAGATGTTTCTCAAAAGTCTCATAATCTTTTTCTTTTAGATATTAGATGATTTAGTACCAAAATATACATACAGTCTCTGTATACAAATGTAAGGTCATTAGGTAATAAATAAGAAATTTTACTGGAAGACCTTGAAGTGTCTTCCATGAAGGTAATTTTCCTGTTTCCTGCCTGGGGAGAATTAACCAAGCACAACAAAGCCTTCTATATTAGGATTAAGAGTTCTGCATTCACTAAAGAGACCCTTAATTAATCCTCCTGGTTTCAGACTGGTTTTCCTGGAAACTATTTCTTAACTGGTCCCTTCATGTCCTGAACACGTCTGGGGTTCAGTGGTGAAGGACTGGTAAGTGTTAACAGAGTAATTTCATTAGCTTTCTATTTCCCAAAATGTTTCCAGATTCCTTGTTCTCTGCTTTCTCCTATTTCTTCTAGTTGTCTGTGTTTCTTTGCATTTTTTTCATATTATTTTGAGATGGTTTCAAGAAGGAGGGAGAATAAATGATTAGCTTTAACATAATTTTTTTCCTGCAGATGTGGAGAATTATTTATACTGGCAGACTTGTTTCTTTGAGGTAAAAGAGTTGGAGTGACAGAATCAAGATTCCAAACTTGGACTTCCCTGGTGGTCCAGTGGTTAAGAGTCTGCATTTTCACTTCAGCATGGGTTCTATCCTTGTTCAGGGAACTAAGAATCCACATGTCATGCAGTCAAAAAAAAAAAAAAAAGACAGCATACTTGCTGAAAAATAAAAGTTATTAAAAAAAAAAAAAAGATTCCAGAGAGCTAAACTGCTGGCCCACTTCTCATCAGCCATCCATGTCACCAGGCTCATAGTGCTTAACCTCCCCCTTCAGTTTCATTTAGTCCTCTCTAAACTGGGCAGGAAAATGTAATGGCTGGGACATGTCTTACACTGATAACAGGGAAAGGATGCCAAGTATTGCTATAGGAAGAGAAAGAGATTTCTTTAACTGAATTTATTAATGTAAAGAATAAAAGCGGCACACCCTGATTGAAGTGTGCATTCATTATTTTTTTTTATACACTGGGCCAGAATTTTCACTTCTAAGACAAATGGAAATACATCTCTGCAAAAAAAAAAAAAAAAAAACTCTGCAACAGCATTCAGACCAGCAGTAATCATAACGACCAAAAACTAAGGTATCCATCAACTGATGAATCAGTAAAATTTGGTGTACATGTGTGTGTGTTATTCACTCAGTCGTGTCCAATTCTTTGCAATCCCATCCACTGTACCCCACCAGGCTCCTCTGTCCATGGGGATTCTCCATGCAAGAATACTGGAGTGAGTAGCCATTTCCTTCTCCAGGAGACTTCCTGCACTGCAGGTAGATTCTTTACCATCTGAGCCACCAGGGAAATCCAAAATTTCGTATATCCATACCACAATAAATAAAGAACTGAAATATGCTATAGCACAGATAAAACATGAAAACATTATGCTAAGTGAAAGAAACGAGTAACAAAAAATTATGTATTATATGATTCCACTGATACAAGATTCCCAGAATAAGAAAAAAAAAAAAAATCTATAGAGGCAGAAGGTAGATCAGTGGTTGGATAGAGCTGTGTGGGGGGAGGAAGGGAAGGAAAGAAGAGAATTGAGTGCTAATGGATACAGCATTCCTTCATAGAGTGATAAAAACTTTCTAGAATTGATTGTGATAATGGCTGCACAATTCTGTGAACATATTAGAAACATTCAATCATTCCCTTTAAATGAGTGAATTGTATGGTAGATAAATAATATCTCAAAAACTTGTTAAAAACTAAAGCATCGGAGAAAACTTAGCAGGCAAAGTGTCTACTACGTGCATTCTTAAGGCATGAGGAATATAAAATGGAATAATACAGATGAAGTGAGAGAGCTTAAATTCTAGTAGCAAAACATACATGAAGTATACATTCGATGAAACAAAAAGCCCAGATAGAAAAAGAAAGTAGAGGCGGGAGGTGTTGAAGGTGATCACAGTGATTAAACTGAAATCCACATGAGGAAGAGAAACTAGTTATAATGCAGAATGACTGAAAGTGAAAAGAGAATTTCAGGCAATGGGGTTAAATGTCACATCAAAATCTGTGGCAAGAGAGAACTCAGCTTGTTCTGGGAGCTGAAAACTTACCCAGGTGGCTGAGGACAGTGAGGGAGAGAATGGTGTGTGACGAGGCTGCCCAGATAAGTTGAAATTATGCAATCTTGTAGCTCGTTTTTCAAATATATTCAAGAGTAATGGGAAGCCCTCAGAGGATTTTAAGTAGTGTGATAACTTCATTAGACATACGATAACATGGCATACAATCATTCTCGCCACTCCACGTGCTCTATGATGAACAGAATGGAGGATAAATTTTGACTTTCTGTCCTAAAACTGCCTGTGAATATCTAAACAAGGACATCAATGGTGCTGTATCCATGTCACTTAAAATTTTAAGAAGAGTATTAGTTGGTAGCAGTATTACTTGATAAGATCAGTATATATAGAATATAATGAAGACTAATGGACAAAGATGTTTGCTGCAGCACTGCTGATAATAGTGAAATACTTGAATGAAACCTGAACATAAAAATTTGTAAACAGTTGCTAACTCAATGTGTGTGTGATTAGCCTTACTTCTTTTTTTAATTAATTTTGATTGGAGTATAGTTGCTTTACAACATTGTGGTAGTTTCTGCTGTCAAAATGAATCAGTTACATTTACACATAAATCCACTCTATTTTAGATTTAATTAACCTTACTTCTTGAGAGCTGTAACATCTTGAAAATAAAAACAGGTCTATATAAATAAGATTGTTAAACTGTAATCTGAGGCATGCATAATTTTGATACTTTGCTTTAACTGAGTGGTCGTTATTAAATGAAACATAGTATTACCAGGAACTTAACAAATAAACTTCAGAGAAGGCAATGGCACCCCACTCCAGTACTCTGCCTGGAAAATCCCATGGACAGAGGAGCCTGGTAGGCTGCAGTCCATGGGGTCACTACTAGTCAGACACAACTGAGCAACTTCACTTTCACTTTTCACTTTCATGCACTGGAGAAGGAAATGGCAACCCACTCCAGTGTTCTTGCCTGGAGAATCCCAGGGACGAGGGAGCCTGGTGGGCTGCCATCTATGGGGTCGCACAGAGTTGGACACGACCGAAGTGACTAAGCAGCAACAGCAGCAACAAATAAACTTGAAAAGGGTCATGAAATCAATTTTTATCACCCATACTTGGGTGAGGTGTGCCTGATAAATGAGTATTTATCAGATGTGCTTAATATACAAATGTCCCTGGAACAGTTTCTCTCTTGCTTGCTTATGTGGGCATGCGCACGCACACACACACAGAATTAACACAGCTAGGAGGTTTATTTTGCAAAAACATAGAAAACTCCAAGTGAACCAAGAAGCATCACCATTTTCCCCTGATTTTTCTCTTCTGGGAAAATAATACTAATTTGTACATCAAGATGCCTTCATACACACAAATTAATTTTTGAAGTACTTAGTGTAAGTATAAATAGTTTTTTATTCTAGTGCATGCAGATTTTTTCTTCATCACCACTAACTCTCCTCCTAAAATATGTTGTGTCAGCCTAATTCATAGCTTGCTACTTCTTTACTCAAAATGATGAAATGAAAATTTGTCACAGACCCTGAACTTGTTCGATACTCTTCCTGTAGTGCTGATGGTCTACCATAATTTTGCATTATACCTATAAGAAACTCTATTTGAAAGTCTTCATCCTAAATCCAATTTTTGCCTTCCAAGTAAGGAAGTAAATGGGTTCAGCAGGTAAAGAATCCATCTGCAATGCAGGAGCTGCAGGAGACATAGGTTTAATCCCTGGGTTGGGAAGATCTCCTGGCAACACACTCCAGTATTCTCGCCTGGGAAAAAAATCTTATCGGCAAAGGAGCCTGTCAGGCTACAGTCCATGGGATTGCAAAGAGTCAGAGAGGCTGAGGGACTAGGCATGAGTGAGCACAAGTGAATAATCTGTTAATCATAAGAATTACACTTGGGATGGCAAAAAGATCACATCCAAATCATAGATTTATCTTGCTTACCTCATACTCACTTGGGGACACAGGTTCATTGACTGAAATAATGCAAAATTACAAATACTATTTAAATTGTTTTCTGGTGTTGGTGTTGTTTTGGTTTCTGGTTTTTGATCAAGCAGATATAGTTTAAATTCTGTTAAATGAGCCTATCATAACAATGGTAAGTAATATACTGTTCCAATGCATTTGAAATTCTTTCATTATTATTCAAGATGCAAGTTCAACAATACAAGCCCACATAATAAAATGTGAATTGGTAAATGACTCTCCATTTACATAATAAACTCCAAAAATAGGTTTAAAGGCAAAGTTGCTCAGGAAAAAATAGAAAATATCTTGTAATATTTTAATAGTATAATCACTGTATCTATGAAATGCAATTAAATAGTGAACTATTTAGCAAAATTTAAAGTTTTATAACTTACATGTATACTAAGAAAATGCAACTGAATAAATTAACACCTCCACATTTTTTCAAATAGTTTCACTATAATTGGGCTGACCAGTTGCTAGGGCCACTATGAAGAACTTCCTTGAATTGATAAGATAGAAAAAGGTTCACCTAACAGAGGAAAAAAAGTAAATTCCTATGGTTAATTTTGGCTGTGTTGATACAGAAAGTAAATAAAAGGAGCATTGCTGGGGAAAATACAGTGCATTCTGCACAAAGATAACAAAACAGTAGGCTAATTAGTCTTTAAACCCCAGAAGGTTGAATTGTTTTCCTGGGAGAAGCTCCTAGAAACAGGCAGTCTCTCTCTGACTAACTGTTATACAGAGGAAGCCTCCCTTCTCTAATGAACACATCAGTGACCTCTGACATCAGCAGAGTTGTGGATGTAGCCTGAGGCAGAGAGGCAGGGCCAGATATCTTCAGGAAGTGACTCTGGTCTCTAGAGTCCTTCTGTACTTACCACCAATAAGCTTTTCACAGTCATTCACACTAATTGATGAAAGTGGAAGAAATAATGAGTTAAGATATAAAATCTCCTCCCTTACCAGAGGCAAGACGTTTCCTGGCAGTATAGATGGAATGGGAGCGTTATTTTTTTTTTTTTAAAGGCACTTATGTAAGCATGAGCCAACAAAATAATGTCAGAATTCTTGAACTGAAAAATAATCTGTTGATAAATTCTTCTAAGGCAAATTACTCATGTAATAGCAACCATCAAGAGTCCCCTAGCTATTCTTTCAATTCATTTGAATGATTATATCATAAATGGACTGGCTATGAAATTACAATGCTTGCCCAGTATCAGTTTTTTTATTTAGTGAATGAAAAGTAAAGTTTTAGCTAATAAATATACAATCACTGTTAGAAACCTCAAAATCATGTTTAACCTTCAAATTATGTATGCGCTATTCACATGACACTCAAGAAGACTGAAACCAAGTCCTCACTACACAAAAATCAGTGTGATTTTATTTTTTAACCATGTTTTGCCTAGTTTGGGTGAAGTTAGGGTGATTCTATACTATGGTATAAACAAAAACATACTTTTTTTAAACTGATTTTTAACTGAATTCTCTAGCTCCCACCCAGTTATTTCCAACAGTATTGATGGTATTTGAGTCCTCTTTAGTCCCTGAAGATTTCTAACATCATCCTCCCCTGAGAAGAAAGGGAAATACAGTGCCTCTGCCCTACTTACACTGGAGGCAGAGAAAACTACTCGCCAGACACAGCAACAGCACTCCTGGGCCCAGGTGGGTGAGAGCACCTGGAGGAGCTGGTTCCCTGGAGTCTCAATGGGAGCACAGCCCCACAGCCTGAGGGAAGAAGGGAGCCTGCCCTGGAAATCAGTCATCCTAGGAAGGGACTAGATCACAGTGTCAAAGTCCTGACGTGCCCTGGAGTGCCGGCTCATGCTCCACTCCGCAGTGTGGGACCACATAACTGACTGCTGAAACTTCCCTGGATCTGCAAAGGCTTAGGACATGAAGGGGGTTAAAAGAAAAAAAAAAAAAAAACTGGGTATCTTTAATTTCTGGTATCTCTCCCATTCTCCATGGAAAGGTATTCTTAAGTCTCACTTTCTCAGTCACTAAATTACTACTGAACTTAACTTTGGCATTGTAGGAAACATAGCAAAGCACCCTAAAGTGTCTTCATCAGAAAAGGGTCTGAGGCAAACAGCTCATGACTATAACATTTCTACATTTTGTCGATTATTCCCACACTGCTTTTCCTTTAGAAAAGGAAAAATGCTAACAGAATTATGCCTTTTATTTTTGATTTTTTTCATTACATTATCCTGACATGTTACATTTTTAAGAAATCTTATATTGGTAGTGAAATGATATAAAGACATCAATAAAATAATAATGACTTAAAATATGCAAGCAAGCATTTACATTTCTTCCTTAGTTTGTTGTTTTATTGATAAGACCAGCATATATAGTAATTGTGAGTTTTAAAATCTATCTTTTTCAGATTCCTTCCAGTTAAAAATCTAAATTATAATATTTACCTCTACCATTTTCTTTTTCCAGTTATGCAAGGGAAAATCAAATATTCCAAACTGTTCTACAGCAGTTTGTTTAGAGTATTAACTCACTTTTTAATCATCTCTCCTTTCAAATACATGATAAAGTCGAACTATCATCTGATTTCCATTTCTCCCTCCTGTTTAGTAACAAATTTATTTTGTTTGTTTTAAAGAGATACCCTGTCTCATATGACTTACTTAGGAAAATGTGGAGAATCTTTAATTTCATGAATTTCATTCATTCAAAAGATTCTGGCACACTATACCAATTCCTGAAAGGTGGCCCTATATTTATCTAATAAATGATGAAAGTTTAATTATATGCCACAGTTTTGAAAAAGTGTAGACTATTTTCATACTGCTTGAGATATAAAAGTATCATACTTAACCATTTAATTGAGTGCAAAATTAAACAGAACATAGCATTTTATTTACAAGTAGATATTGAACTACATATATTTCTGGAAAGACCTGCTTAGTTTTGTTATTAAGACTAAAGGCAGTTTCTGTAACGTTCTTTCATGAAGAAATAACAATATGGGTTGAAATATATTTCCACTGAAGACTGAGGTAGAAACAGTATTCTACATCTGATTTCAACTTAAAATTCTAAAGAATATGACAATGATATATACCTTAGAATAAGGTCATTCATAGTTTGCTTCTATAAGTATTAGCCTACTGGAGGAAATATGTTTAATTATTTAGTAGATTATTTTAATATGAACATTTTTTCAAACTCTTAATTATCCATACACTATAAATGTTATGTTTTATAAGCCCTCCTTTGGAATTTGTTGTGTGTTTTTCCATATAAGAAATTTAACACTCTACACTTCCTCAAGTACATTCATCCTATGCATAAATAACATGGTTACTTATTTCTGAGAATATATGTATTTTTACGTTTATCTCAGAGAAGGTGAAGAAGGTTTTTCCAAGGCTTTGTGCGGCAGAAGAACGTGTTTTCCACTAAATGTTATTCAGAACTCTGGACAGCTCCCATCAAGGAGTGGAGTTGAAGCCAACTGTCCCTTAGTTTCTACAAGCAACTCAAAGTAATGCTGCTTTTTATTGCTATATTTGTTTGCTGTTTAACAGCTGCCTATTAAAATTGCTTAGTTTGCACCATATTCTTTTTCTTTTCCAAACGATTTCAGCAGTAAATGGATACATACATACATACATGTCTACATACATAAATGCCACTCTTGGCTTTTGCTTACGGGGTTTTGTTGTTGTTGTTGTTTTTAAATTAAAAGCTCAGCCTTCCTCAGGCGCTAATATAACGTGACCGCAGGGTGTTCGTACACTAATAAGAGGATCTACTTCACGACCTTCATTTGATAATCTCTAAACACGCTTATAACCCAATGAAAACTTGGGTGACAAATAAGATCAGGGAACGTCTTAACGTTAATTCACCGAAACAGAGTTTCCCTGACAGCTGACGGCTCTCCTGCCCTTGTTCCCCGAGTTGGGAAATGGGAAAGAATTTTTGAAATGGACTAGTAGCCAAGGTCATGAAAGGGTGCCCCTCTGTTTCAGGAAGGGGGCTCTGAAAACGCCCCCTGTCTCCTTTTCGGGAACTCGAGGCTTCCTGTCAGGCTCCTGCCCCACCAGGCAGCGCCAGCTCCACTGAAATCTCAAGTCAGGGGCAATCCAAGCGCAAATTACCCTTCCTCCGCCTGCCAGCCACTCTCCTGAAGAAAAAAGGCACTAAGGATACCCAGTGCCTGTAAGCGGATGAGAAACAGATTAACACCCCCTATGGGCGAGAGAGGCTGGACCGGCCAGGACCCGTGAGTCACTGTCTCGGGTCGCCTCATCCTCTCCCCAAACTCAGGAGCGCCTTTTGCCCCTTTGGGAGGGACCCACTTCTTGGTGGAACAGCGCGAGGGAAGGTGGCACCCCCAACGACTTTCTGGCCACTTTCTTACACTCTCATCTCTCCGAAGTGAAAGTTTCCCTGCACAACTTAGCATCCTCCCATCCGGGGGTCACCGTGGCCTTCTTCCCCGATCTGGCCCCAAAGTTCCCGAGGCAAAGGAGGAGAACCTTCCCCGGGGTTCCCCGGGCAACAGGAACTCATCAGTCAACCCCCTCCTGGGTGGAAACTAGTTGTAGAAGAGTCGAGCCTGCCGCCCGGGTAGAAGCCACGGCGGCTCCTCCCGCGGCCGGCCGGGCGCCCCCTCCCCACCAGTCCCGGGGCGACCCCTCCCAGGAGCCGGGAGCGCGAAGGAGGGCGCGCCCGGAAGGGAGGGTGGGGCGGCGAGCGAAGAGTCCTCACCTGAAATCACTGTAAGGGTGGATAATCCAGAAGCCTGCAGTTTTAACCCTTTCCTGCTCCTTCTCCACCGCCTTCTGGCTCCCGAACATGCGGAGGGAGAATTTGTTGACCCCGGGCTGCAGCATGGAGGTGAACTGCCGCTGCATGAAGCCGTACTGCCGCCGGGGCCCCTCGGCGTCCTCGAAGCCCCCGGCCGATTCCTCGCCGCTGCCGCCGCCGCCGTCCA